>SJOL01006449.1:256589-268214 GCA_004794785.1 Opisthorchis felineus
AAGTAGACAGGCTTTCGGGGTATGAAAACAGACTTCGAAGTGTTTAGGGTTGTGACTGAACTCGGGCGTACAGAAGCTGCAGCTGCGTGTGATGCAGGGCGAGCAAAACGGTCAGTCCTAGAGCTGGGACCTGCGGAGAAAGTATTCAAATTTGGGTGGGGGAGGGTGGAAGACGGAAAATGTGAAAGTGTAAGAAGGGAGGCGTCAGCAGTAGCATGTTTTCGCTTACCCGCCCTGCTGTATGCAGCAAGTAAGGCGACCCGGCTGATGGCACCACGCGACGGCCGATGTGGCATGAGAGTATTGTTAGCTGTAAATGTCATGGTTGTACGAGGGCTGGGATACTGTCAGGGCGCCCACACCTAGACAGAAGGACGGTTAGGGTCCTCAAGCAAAGCCTTTGGCTCAAAAGCCTACCCGCAAGGCAGCGGTGTTGGGCTGGAAATGCAAGTACATTACCAATTTTACGGAACACGTCGCCACACATGTTCCAACCCCCAATCTGGAGGGACAGGAGACTGTGTTCGTCAGACCTCTACCCATTGACCAACTTGGTATGAGAGGCTATGCGAGTATCGCGGGACACCCCCCAGTATAGCTCACTGGGTCGCTGAGGTGTGCAAACCGCCACACCACGGTAAGGTTCAGTCTCTTCGTGACGCCATCATCATTATAAAAGCATTACTGACAAAAATCGGATAGCTTCAGGCAATCCACTGCTCAGTGAACTAAGCCATGAGCAAGGACTGAATATCGTGTCACGAATTTCAGGTTAAACGGATGACCTACAGGCGATAAAACACGTTCTGCAATCATGTGTGCATCGAAGCAATACAAGTAACACCCGTGAAGCAATATGTAAATTGTTCAAGTAATCTTGTGATGTCAGTTCACGCCGGATTCCATCACAAGTTGGCTTGTAACGGTGATCCAGTATCTCAGGCATTGTTTATGACAATGCTCTGTCTTCCGGCCGCATGTTACCTACAGTTAAATGATGTTACACTCAAACCCCTATACAACGTGTCTGTTTACAGCAACAACTTGGCTACCGAGAACAACTCTAAGCAGCTCCATTAAATATGTGTCATGATCACGACAAACTGAGTTCACACGTCTCTGGCAGCGACAGCTAGGGAAAATTTGTCCCGGCGCCACCGTCCACATTGTTCCATCCAGAAAATCACACAATCAACGTAAACATTACGTTAGGAAATACCATCCCTCACAAGGTCCACCTCTCTAGAGCGATCGACTTCGGTCGGGTTACCCATGGGTCGCTGTGGGGGCTTCGCCGTAGAGTTATGGAAATCCTACTGGATAAGGACTGACAGTAACCTAACTGATGATCGACACATTTTGGCGAAGTAGGAATAATAACAAAGCCCAACATTCAGACTCCCGTGGGGGACCAAAGAATGCGGATTGGTTGTGACGGACGGCGATGACTAGGAAATGAAATACCCCTCTGCAACCATAAAGGAGTCTGTGGAGTGTAGACTGGATGTTGTTGCTGACTGAATTGTTCGCTGAGCTGAGTATGTCTGTTGCAAACGTTTCATCACTAATGGAGATGGTAGCGTCAGTTGGTCCCGCTATTGCGTCCTTGTTGTATGGGCCTACAGAACGATAGACCGCTACATCACCAAGCACTGACAATGTCACCCCGACTGGTGACGAAATGTTTGTAATAAAATTCCTAAGCCCAGCGGGCAATTCAACCATCAACGCACGAGATGAAGAAATAACCACCTGGAAAAAATTCTGAGAAACACCTTTTCTTGCCACTTTCATTCTTGCTTTCACAAAATGCAATGTCCAAACAAGTGGTCGGGGTTGCATTGAGACAAAGCACCAACAGTCAACGATGACGGCCCGCTTTACACCGAGATATGGTCGCGTGCTGGCATCCGAACAAAACAAATAAACGGGTTTAGAATCCCACAGACATCACAATACTCTTTCAGGACTTACAGTTATGACACGAGGAAATAATGTAACTCTAAACATTTAGCAGATGTGCCGTTAATCCATTCGCATTGGTCTAATACCTTTTTGAGAACGCCTCATGGGATACAGCCTAGAGCTTCGAAAAAAATAGCAGTTGACAGTTTTGTAACCGAATAACTGTAATACAACAAATGTGCAAGTAGTGTTCAAATGTTTCGTTTTGTCCATCAAGTTCACACCAAAATAGTGACAAGAGAAGATTGAAATTTCATCATACCATATACATAAATCAAAGCGAAATAAACTTTACGAATAGTGAATTATATCAAGAAACTATACTTGGTTACCTCAAATACTGTACCAAAGAAAATATGAGGAGACTTGTGTTGCCATTCATTTGAACAATACCATAAACGAGAGATTTCTGCAGGCATTCCGTTTAGTCTCTTACTAATATCAAAGTAGTTTGTCGACGGATGTACAAATCGGCACAACGTAAAGCTGATGTAAACTCGAGGACTACGTCCTCCTGATAAGCCCTGAGAGGGGTCATCGAAAAGTTTCTAGCAACCTTACAAGTAGGGAGTCACGTCAAGAAAACTCATGTGCGTTTTCAGGGGCTGTCAACCACTCCAGAGATTATCTAGTAATGATTTTCATCCATTTGGCTATCGGTGATGATGACGATGATGAAAGATTGTCATCTTGATGGAACACCGTTGGTACATGCAATGTCCTCCGTCCCTGAAAAGAAATTCCTGCTTCTCTCGTGTATTTGTTAGCACAATTCAGCGATCTCTTCGTTTTCAGGTGAATTTTTCTATCTTCCAGCTGTAACACCCTTTCGGTGCCTAACTGCCATAACACCCGAAGGAACCACGAGGGCTGGGATACTGCCAGGTTGCCCAAGCCTAGACAGAAGTCGAGATGTAGAGGTCGGGCTGGAATCACGGACCTTCTGGTCAGTAGATTCGCGCTTTAACCACTGAGCCATCTCGCCCCCGGTGTATTTTTGAGGCCCGAGTATTGAGGGGCCAGTAAGCTTGGTGCATAAGAAATTAAAAGCGATATTGCTCCAAACAGAATTCAGTATGGGAAATCAATTGTTATTCAAAATCTAGTAAGGTAGGATGAATTTAAAACGATTCTGTTTCAAGTGTACAGTGGCTGATATTTTATCAAGCCATACTCAAATATAACAAGAAACCAGTCAGTACGATTTAAACACTGAGGTATGGAGGCTATGATAAGTATGTACTCAGGTCCCAAAAAACCAAACCACATAGTGTAGTGATTAGGACTCGCTGGATGGGTAGGAAAAAATCGGACATGTATCAGTATCATACTGTTAACAGGTGAGCATATGATCCTGTGGTCAATAGACTGAAGCTACTAACTAAAGGGTTAGGTGTCCGGACATCTGACATGCAGCATGCTGTCACTACTCAACCAATACACGATGAACGCACCTGAATTATCACTTTTCAGTGATGTGATTGGTTTGCCAGACAGTTGGATAAGTCGAGGACAATGAATCAAATTTATGCACGAAATAGGGTAATCAAACACAGCCAAGATAAAAAAAGGGTCATACTCACCTGGAAATGCATAATATTAGTTGTGTGTTGGGCCAATGGCAGAAAACAAACTCAAGAGTTCCCTGAGCGTCCGTGAAAACAATGACAAAATTCTCTCCAACTTTCTTCCTACACGACCCAGACAAATGATTCGTGATAAAGAAAAGAACGTACTCGTTACAGCAAGAGAAACCGAATTCCAATATACGCGAAGCGTACACACCGGTGGGATCGGCAGGGTACATTCGATGAACACGATACTCTTTGCGGAGAAAAGGAAAGAGATAAATGAAAATGAGCATGTGAGATGGAGGTTATTTACCATAAGAACGGTGAGAAACCGTGGTATTCAGTTAGGAAATCAATCATGACCTGCGTGAACGAGGACATATGCCTATTTCTTCCCTTCATATGGAACGCTGATAATAAATGAGCGGTGAGTTGCAATGGTAATAAACATCAGATTACCATAACAGCATGAAAACCGAACCGTACACTCAAACGACTTCAAGAGGAAAAAATTGCGTCTCAACTCCACCCAATCTCAAGTAGCTGCCGAAACGATAGTTTTATGGTGGATAAGCTCTCTCATGAAAGGAACGTTGGTAACACGTAGCAGTTGATCCGTTCGGTGAGTCATCTGTGCAGTTTGGTTGCACTCGATTGGTCGTGAAACATTTTCAGCCACACAGCCGACCTCAGTGAACAGACTAAAGACCAACAGGCAGGTCAGCAGCAAAGCCCTAACGGTAAAACAGGCCACCACTAATTGACAATGTTAGGTCTGATTCCGAAAACCTGAATAGCTAACTTTCCACGCCACTTAAATCGACACTTCACCAGAATTTGCTATCCACGGTAGAATCCTCATAGGTTGGATTTCATCCAAGTAAAAAATGCAAGCTGTTTAGAATAAACTTTAAAAACGAAGCCAGCTGCACACTCCTACAGTGACTGTCTACGAAACCCATAGAAAAAGGTAGCCCCAGCACGGTTGACGCTATAGATGGTGTAGTTACACGCATACCTTTGATTATGAGGAAACCATGCAGACCCTCAGGTGTGTACACAGTCCTAATACTTAGCGCTACAAAGTCTCCGGACTGCTCCAAGATCAGAACGAGAATTTCAAGAGACCCAAAGCATTCACTACAGAGGATGGTTGCTTCGGAGGATCAAGCCGGTTTTACTGCAATAAAGACCGTAAAGCACCCTATTATATATATATATATATATATATATATATATATATGGCCCTCACTGCCGTCCGGGCGAGTACCAACACCCAGGCTTACAGGAGCCCGATGTGATTAGCCAATTGAAGCTCCTGGCTTGTGTTGCCCACCTTTCTGTTTGTGTTGATAGCTATCCCAAATTTACATTTTTTAGACACTAGTTTGATATGTACCCGTTGTTTTAATGAACTTGCAGTTGGGCGTGTTGAATGTGCACATAGCCCAAACTGGCTACTTCCAGCGTGGGATGTTGACCATACTCCTTATGGTAGCAGAAAAAGGCATTTTAGAAGCCTTTAGCTCTGGCTGTACATCAAGCGTCGCATCAAAAAAAACAGTATCTGTCGAAAGATTGCCAGTCAGTTTCTCCTCTGGAATCTCTGCCATCGTCCGACTCCAACCACTATCCTGGTACGTGGGCTGGTTGGAATGCCATGCCAGTTAGCCATGTTCGGCTAAATGACGAGGCACCTGTCATTATATGAACCAAGGGCAGCTCAAGCGTGACCCTCAGTTGAAATAGTCATGTTTCCTACTTGATAGGTGTGCTCCACTGTTCTTCCGTTCATGGAGGTGGATAGAAAAGGACGGTCCTAAGTTTCCAATCAGTCCCGCCCATGCAGAAAGTCGGGTTAACCAACTACGGTCGAGAAAATACTGGTACTAACACTGCTAATAAAAACTCCAAGGTCAACCTGAAGGATATTTTTCCATGCCAGGTAGACATATCTTCTCTAGACTGGGCTTCTGTGGGTGGCATAACAGTTTACACTAGTTCATTTCTCCTACCAGTAAATCCGAAGTGACCACATCTTCCAAAGGACCACAGACCTTGGACTCGTAGAACTTCAGATCATCGTTAGACTAAGCGACTATTTTCAAAGGTGCATTCGAAACGGAATTGATGTCACGGCCCTCAACCAAATGCAGCCGGAAAAGTTCGAAAAGTTGGTTTCTGAAACCAATTCGACTGGATCACCAACCCAACAAGATAAAAACCGAATCGCAGTATTGGTTTTGCCCTGTCGGACTTCTCCAAGAGAATACTCGACTCAGAACCCCGCGCAATAAATCTACGTCTTGCTTCACTGAGGCTGAGACTGACAGCCCGGATCTGTCACTACAGAGCTGAATTCTATATCAAAATTGTTACTCTGCTCCCATTAGTCCCAAGAACTGATAACAACCTTTCGCTGCAAGGATGCCATGCACGTGTCGGTCTAGATAATTGTGACCAAGTACCATCATACGTCATGGTATCGGGTTATGGCAGTTAAGCATCAGAATCTATCACTGGTGTACTGCTCCCAACGATGATGAGGATGATGACGGTTATGACGATGCTGGTATCGGAACTTTGAACGCCAATTCTGACCGACTTCTCAGACTTTGTGCTACCTACGCGCTTGCCATCACCAATTCGAGATTTCGCCTCGAACAGCGCTACATGGACATCACCGACAACAGCTATTCTCATATCGATTAAGCCATAATACGTCACAGAGATGCCCACAAAACGTGCATCAAACTAGTGATGCAGGGAGCAGGGTGTGGAACACATCACCGACTTGCCCAAACGAAGATTAACATCCAGCGTCGTCAGGCGACTTCGCACCCAACTGCGCACTGATGATGTTTCTTCACATGATGACAAGACATTTGCAAGTCAATCGCCAAGCTGGGTAAACAAATCAACAGCCACCTAATCAACAACCAATAAACTTACCCTAGCTACCAATAATTCGACACATTAACAACCTAGGCGTCTTCCTGTACGACTTTTTGTCAGGACAAACCAGTATGGCGTTTCCATCATTTGAATCGTCTATTATGTCACTGTTCTGTGCTTTGTAGGATTTCGGAGCGGGTTTCGCTATCACTGCACTCACCTCATCGATTGTTTCTTATTCTAAGTCATTCGTTCGTTGGGGTGTGGAAGCTTTCAAACTAAAATAGAAATGAGATGTCCTGTATTGCGAAAAAGTCCGCTGTAATCCGTTGTGGCAGCAGTGCATAGATATTTTTCCGAAACGTGGGCGGTACCGACCGTTATGTAAACAACGAGAGCAACTAGCAACTCCTACTGCTACATGGTGAACCGTCCAACTTAGATGTTGGATGTGTAAGGCATGCTTGCAGCTTTAGTATACATTGCTGTACTTGGTCATAGTCGTTCTTCCGGAAAAGAAATAGGGACCAATAACCTTTTAACAGCGTTACACTTACAAATATAGCTACGAGGAAGAGTTGGTCGCAGTCTACACAAATGTATATCACAGCCACGTGTTTTTGGATAAAGCTGTGCTTTGAACAAATCAAGCGACCCATCTAGGTAGTCAGAGGGGATGTTTCGCAACGTTTTCGGACGTATCTAAGTATAACTGCATGGTCAGATTGCCGGGCAATCGAACCCTGTGAAGAAAGTAGCTGCTTTGTTTTTAATGGCTCTGGATAATTCCTAACAATCCTTGAAGCCATCGGTCAACCTTTCTCATGGAGATTCACGGAGAAGCGAAAATCAGAAGAGGCTTTTATCAACTCCTTAGTGTCCCGAACATTGCTACGAGGTCGTCGTTGATTGTGTTCTGGAGATGGCTCGTTGCAGCAATGGGAGTGGGATCAGTGATAGCTCAGGTACGAATGCAGTAGTCCTTTGGATATTTCTTGGACTGGGTAGTATCTATCACTCTGGAGAGACCACATGATTGGATGGTGACTTTTTGTTCAGGTGCAACCCACGCAGCTTATACAGCTTCAGACTGTGGTATCTTGTCGAACCGTTAATATTGAGGGTGAAGTAGCTAAGTTCTCCAAAATCTCACAAGAAGCTGTTCTGTGGGGACCAAGTCCCCACGGCAACGGTGGTAGTCCAGCAGAACAAACCCATTCTCTGGGGATGCCTTTAGCAGAGCCGTGAGCCCCATGACAGCTTTTGCATCATGCCGTTGAACTCTCGTCAGCTGTCGGATTCATAAATTGTTAACATGAAGCTGGCGGAGTAGCCATAATTCATAAATGAAAGAACGTGAGAGGTAACCAGAAGCCTGAAGATCTCAAGAGTCACTCGAGTAAAGGATTTCTCAGTTAAGCAGAGCATCCTGGTAGCAGTGACGACATTTTTCACTGTCTGGGACGCTTTTGAGGTCTGGAGAAACTACGATACCCAGGTTCTTCTCTCTTGCTGGGTTTTTAAACACCGTCCCAACGTGATACATGCAAACCAGGAGAACGAAGCAGTTGTCACGGTCAGAGGAAAGTCCCCATTTGTTACAGCATTCATAGAATGAGTCCTGAGCCCTATTAAATTTATCATCCTCCTCAATAGCAGATACATCGGACCAGATTTCCACACCATCTGCATACCGTATGCAATCAAGATCTAGCATCCCGGGCAAGTTCAGGTACAAGACACCAACCTGAAATGGCTTCACCAGATATCGCCATCGACTTGGAAAAACCGGTGTTCACTCGGCGACCAAGACGACCAAGACATGGTCTTCTAGGAAGTTGGTAATCCAGTCCAACGCAGAAAGTTTGGCAGGAGTCGTTCGTGAAGCACTTTGCCAAAAGCTCTATTGAAATATACGACAACTTCCAGGCGTCTGCCATCATCAAGCGGTTCAGCCCGTCTCCATGATAATAGGTTTTGAAATAAAGGACAAGAACTTCCGGACAAAACACCAATTACTTACAAACGTACTTGTAGGGTGCGCTTGACTGTTCGCCCCCAGGACCTTACAGAGACTCCCAGCCAAACAGACAGGCGTTCAGGTCGCCGGGTCCTGAATCAGTTCAGTCCAGCTTTTCAGCTTAAACCCGTGTACCTAAGTGCAGTGGTTCTAGCCGCTACAGCTTCGTTCACCGAGGATAAGAAGAACAATGGAATGATAGCCACCCATTGGAGGAGACGGCTCAATCAACTCAGGGACACCCGGTGGTTCGGTTTGTCTTGTATGGCAGGGAGTGAGAGCTACGCAGTGAATGCGATAGCTTCACTGCAAGACCTCCATATCTGTCAGGGTCAACAGCCATTTGTTTGTCTCGTCCCGCCGTTCCCAGCCGGATGGGGACATCTTCCACTGAGTTGACTAGGGAGCGAGATGGCTCAAGTGGTTAGAGTGAGAATTTACTGACCGGAAGGTCCGTGGTTTGAACCCGACCTCTGCATCTCGACTTCCCCTGTCTAGGCTTGGCCAACCTGATAGTATCCCAGCCCTCGTGCTTCCTTCGGGTGGCATAGTAGGTAGGCACCGAAAGGGTGTTACTGCTGAACGATTATCTATCTTTATAACCGCCCCTGGGCCAATACAAAACTGTGCGAGGAGAGCTGTGATACAAACGACGCTCTGACATACGAACTATATGGCCTGATCAGCGTAACTTGTGGAGTGTGACCAGCTGGTCTACCGAGGAGGAGTGACCTTTCCCGGAGAGTATTTGGCGTACCTCGGTATTATTGGTCTGACGTTCCCACCTTAGCCGCGCAACACTTTGGATGCACCGACGGTCAAACACAGAGTCTCCGAAGATCTTCCACACGCAGCGGCTACACATCTGATCCACAAAGTAGAACAGGTAGGGTCACAGCACTGTACACTGTCTCTAACAGTCAAACTGATGTTAAGTCAGCGCCAAAAATGTCGGTTAAGAAATGCTGCCCTGGCCTTCCCAATTCGGGAAATGATTTCGTCTTTCGCCAAACCGCCGGTACTTAAGAAGCCTCTCAGATAGACGATCTTGACCATCCTATTAATCGGTTCATCTGAGTTTGATGCCACCCAGTCATGCAATGGCGCTTTATACTTTACACGTACGAAGTGAATACCGAACTGCGCAGCAGAATTATTTAAGTTATTTGGAATAGTTTCCATTTCTAGTGGGTCTGACCCAACAAGAGCAATATCGCAGACGTACTGAATGTCTGTGAGGGGACATCCTGGGAGTACTTCTACCCCCGACATGTTGCAGGCAGACAAAGTAGACTCAAGTAGTACATACCCGCGTCCTATGATGTTTCATCCTTGTTCCACAAATCTAGGTTTCCAATCGGCACCACTCCTCGAGAGAGTCGAAAAATATGACTGAGCGGAGAAGCAATAAGTTCAGCTTATTTATTAGGGATCAACAAGTGCGTGATGTCGGAGCCTGAAAAAGAATTTGAATTAAGTCCAGTAGTTCTAATCACATGAAACTATCAGAATCGGCACCAATGCCTGCTGCATAATCCGATGTCGGACTTGAACGGTCACTGGGAACAGTTATCCAAAGCACTACTCAAAGACGGAACCTCTGTTTGCGGCACAACCCAGCCAAACTCATCAAAACATTGGATCTCTGGTAAGACTTTGCGTTTATTGGAAGACTGGTAACAGATTCCTCCTGACTGCAACCACAACTCATCATCCGACGTCAGGTGAAACTGAGTGTAAGTACAGACCGCGAGGCTTGGTCGACCCGAACGGCTGAAGAAATGGAAGATCCAAAAAATTCTGGGAAACTCCACAGGCTGTTCCACTAGATTCGTTCGATTGGCCCACGGAAGCCTCTTGTCAGCGAAACTGTCAAGAACTAAAATCGTTCTCTGATATTCAGCAAAGCAGAAGGTCTGGACCGGTGGGCACAGCACTTCAAACAACCCTTCAATTAGCCATCCGTAACCTCGAACGCGGAATGCGGGCATTCAACATAAAAGGGTGGGTTGTGAATATGGAGCCCAGTTCAGCCTAAGAACTGTTCCAGTGTACATCTCTACTCAAGCGTCACTGTGCTCCTGGTCCTGACGATCATCCACCTGCTCTGTCCAAGGATAGAGGCAAATTCCTGAAGCAGTGCCTGCCTAGACCATTTGTGACTATCTGGGAGAAAGAGACTGTCCCAGTCAACTGGGGTGAGTCGATAATAGTGCCAATTTTCGTAAAGGGTACTCGAAGTAAATGCGGTAGCCACAACGAGTGGTAGTTTGACTCCCGTTGTAACAAGGCTTCCGGTAACTTCGTCGTGTTACGGCAGCCCGCGAATCCTTGACCCATAAGCATCCACCGAGATTTCGACCGGGTAGAGTTCGAGGCGACCAGACCTTCACACTCTATCAGCTGGTGCAACAACGCCATTTGTACAACCGACCCACAATCTAAGTGTTAACCGCATTTGCTCAACAGGGAATGTCCCGGAAGTTTGTGAACGTAATCCGGTCGTTATATTCACACAATTCTGAGCGTGAGAGTGTATGGTGAGCTCTCCAAAACCTCCCCCACAAAAAAGTGGTGTCCGACAAAGACAAGCTGTGATATATAGATAAGCACCAGGTGACGTAGCGCGGGTCGTTCTCCGAGTAACTTATTTGACACCGCAAAACACAGTAGTTGCTCGACGTCCAATCATATTAGCAGAAATGGCCGGATCAACTCTGACAATTCTTTCAGTGATTCATATTTCATGAAACAGAAAGCCATATATATTCCGATGTGTAAAGCACCACCTGATCAAGAACATGGAAAACTCACCGGGACCAGCACGTTCGTACAGAATGAAGTAGTTAATTATGCTCCGTGCATTCCTTAAAAATCGTTTTCGTAGTAGACTACCGGAAAATGGTGCACATACCTTTCGCAAAGATCGAACATTTGACGAAAACCTGACGGACTACCGAGGTATCGCAGACATTCAAAAATAAACCCACCTTGACCGAGTGGTTAGTGATTCCAACGAACAAGATTCACGGATTCACGGATTCACGGATTGATACACAGGATCGAGGCTTTTGCCCAAGTTTCCCGGGCGAGGTCCAGAATGATGGCTTGTTTTCGTATGTCCCATTGGCGGATTTCTTATTTACAACGGTTCCGCATTTTACGAAATGCCAG
>SJOL01006449.1:281691-298219 GCA_004794785.1 Opisthorchis felineus
CTGCGGTCGAGATTCTGAATAAAGCAGTTGCGGGAGTGCCATCAGACTGGGTATGGTAGTGCCATGCCATCATTGCACTGACATACTTCGGTTTCTGGACAGCCCCGTAACGGTCGTCAAGGTTGCCGCAATCGGACAGTGGATACGCATTTTCGTGGCAGCTGGATGCGGGTTAGACGAGGAGATTGACACAACTAGAGTCAGGCCAATGCAGAGTCACGGAAAATTTCCAGTCAGTAGGAGCACATGTGAGTGTAGACCGCGGACAAGCCAGATTGAATGAATAACGGTTGTACGGAGCGTTTGCGCAACTACATCGAAGTTCGAAGCTTGGGAAGAGGGAGAATGAAGAAGGAATAGGATGAGAGCAGTAGCATTTGGTGAGTGCCAGGAGGCATCAGATTAAACGGTGTTCAATAGGAAAAAATAAAAGCGGATGACAACAAACTAAACGATCCCTGGAAGAGGTGGATTTTGTTGGCTGACCTGGAAGCCAAGTACTAGCTGGGCCAGAGTAGGTGCCTAATTTTGGGAAGGTAAGGACTTAGCCGCCGAGGCAGGGTAGCTAGGCGTTGGATTAGTTGGAACAGGCGATTGCATGGTGAGAATGCATGGCGGTAGTTTTTAGCTCGGCAAAAAAATCCAGCCAAAAGGTCTCCGTTGTGCAAAGGGGGTGTTAATGTAAACAGGGACGGCAGACAAATAATAAGCGGTTTGGCAACAGCTTCCGAGATAATGGATAAGAACCGTAGTTTAATTAGAATCTACTACCTCAACTCAACAGGAAGGTAAGAGTATGGGTGGCCAGTCACCCAGTCACTGCTATCAGCTCCAAGAAGCGAATGGTGCATGGCAAAAAAGGCCAATAGGCGCTAGCTGTGAATACTGGTAATCAGGAAATAATGAGAAATTTACGTTTTATGTGTATATGATTGCTTCAAAAAAAACGTATATTATGTCTGGTTGATGAAGTGGAATTGGGGTGATGCAACTCAACTAAGACGAAGGTGGCCACGCCCTGCACGTCGATGTTAGATGTGGGACTCGCCCAGTACCTCCAAGCCACCCATAAATATTAAAAAAGCGAAAGGAATGCTGTCATTTGTTTGTATTCCTTGGTGCTGCCAGACAAGTGGCAGCCGTCACAAGTCCAATCCAGCTACATACAAACAACAACGGTGATCTTTTATGGTTTTCCCGAATTAGAGGCCAGGCTCAGAACCACCGGCGATGGGCGATGCGCCCGTGCTACTGGAGGGGTGGCGGGTATACGAACGCACCATGGTGTAACGTAACAGGGCGACCCTTACTGCAGGGCGTACCCGTCCACCACACGAGGTTTTCATCCCTCTTGCATGCTACCAGATCTGCAGGGTGACAAGCCACCAAGCAGTCATAATTGCGGTTTGTGCATTATTAATATTAAAAAACTCCAGCTACCAGATATTTTATCCGGTCGGGGGAAAGCCAGGCCAATAAAACAGCTCAGTCATTTCGAACAATCAAACGGCAAACAGCCACTGGAAGAGGCAAGTCGCGGAGGCAAATGAAACGGCAGCTACCTTTTTGGCCATGGGGGTAGAATGTAGATGTTCAGCACCTGCGTGCTATGGCCAAACGACGACGAAGCGTTGGCGTGAACCGCCATGTCAAGTAGAGGCACACCACAGTGTTATGTGCATGTGTGAATGAGTGGGCTGTCGAAAGAAAAAGGTATTTCATTCGTTGCGCACCTTCAGACCCACTATTTGATGTGCGTGCACTGCATGTGGTCAGAGGATGCGGAATGGCTCGGAACGGTGAGGAAATAAGGCTTCGGTTTGGCCAAGGTTAGTTAAATCCAGTAAAAGCAATGCACCAAACATTATGATCATGCCTGAAGGTATGCTACCCACTAGTTGGGAATAAACATCATTATCATTATAAATAGAGCTGACAGAGTCATTCAGAGATGGGACCAGGATTGAAAGAAATAGGACTAAGTTGGCCGGGCACAGAGGCGTAAGGCCGGGGGTCAGGAGACGCAACGAGGTCAGTGGAGACGGGTATGAAAACAATTACAATGGCAGGCGCTAGGCACTCTCTGAAAAACAACAATGCTTCAGAGAGCAGGTGCAGATGTAGTCCCAGGAGGAAAACGTCTGCATAAGAGATAGATACTATGGTGATTTTGTGGACAAGAACACTTGGGAGGGTAGTTGTCTGAGTTGAGGGTTAACGCTAGGGGGTTCAACCTTGTAAATGTACATGCTAGGACCAAGTAATGGGACAGCTGGGGTGAGAGCGCAAATTAGAAGGGTTTAGGGCCTGTTTCAAAGAAAGTGTTTATTATGAGCTGTGGAGCGAAAAGATGCTCAGCTCCCTCAATAGAAAGGCAAGAATCGAGAGTCCTACGAAAGCCTACATGAGATGATGTAGTACGGATATAGGAGGGGAGCTTGTTCCATAGGTTAGAATACAGGCAAAGGAAAAAGTTTTGTCTAAAGACAGTTCGACAGGTTGACAGTGGGAGCAGAAATCCGGAGTTGCGCATACTGTCGGGAGGGCAGGAAGAAAATTTAGGACGGCAGTCAGCTATGTAAGCCCGTCGGTAGATTAGGCGATGCAGAAGGCCTAGATTCAACCTAATGCGCCTCAGCCATAAAGGATCCAGCCCAAGTGACAAACAGCGAAGACGATACAGCAGCGTGGATGACGCCGGAAACGAGGACTTAGTGAACGAGCGCTGCACATTTACCACAGCAGTCCGCATGCCTGCGAATACTGTGGGCGAATTGAGGGCTGGATTCAAGAATGTGTCTTAGAAACTGCTTAAAGATGGCAATCAATCATGATTTATTGTGGAAGGATCGGCGAATGAAGGCACAGAGCATGCGGGCTTTAGCCACGCTGTACCATGCATGTTGGAAAAAACCAAACGCACAGGAATACCTAAGACCTAGGTCTCTCACTTCGGGGCGAGTAGGAATCGAGAGTCCATCAAGAATAAGCATCCCAGGAGAAATCTGGGATCGATGTGAGAGGGCTTGGCATTTTGAAACGGCTAAAGAAAGACAGGAGTTAGAGGACCAGGGGGATAAAGAATTCAGATCAGACTGAATGTTAGCAAGAGTGGAAACAGAGTCACTGGCCTTAAAGGTGTAGGCTAACTTATTATCGTCAGCGAACAGAAATGGGGATCCATGGGTGATCGAATCAGTGACATTATTAATATATAGTAAGAACAGCAGGGGGCCAAGCACGCTACCCTGAATAACTTCACTGGTGATGGGAAGGGGTGATGAGGAGAGATCTCCGATATTGGTGACCTGCGTCCTCCCAGTGAGGTAAGAAGTGAACCATCACAGTAGCGGGCCACCAATCCCCGTAGATCGTAATTTGTTGAGGAGCGCACCGTAGGGGACTTGGTCAAACGCCTTGCAAATAACAAGATAGATAAGAATAACACACAGCCCGGCATCGTAGGCGGACGAAATAAGATTAAAGAATTCAACCTGACTTTTTCTTAGCTGACCGCCGTGTTATAAACCCATACTGCCGACCGTTAAGTGTCTTGGTGGTGGGCAGGTAATCCATGACAGGGACTTTGATAAGGCGCCCAAGGATACGGGAGAGCTAGCAGGTATGGTGGATGCCACGACAGCTAGCTGGAGCGGTTCGCGGACCTGACTTATAGTGTGGTACAATGGTGGAGTGCTTCCACTGGCTTGGAGCTGTGCCAGTGATAAGGGAGATGTCGAAAAGATTAAGGATGAGTTTGGAAATGTCCGGGCCACCAGCTTTTAGAATGAGCGAAGGGATACCGTCAGTGCCTGGGAAACTGGAGTCCCTAAGGTGGACGAGTGAGGATGTTAAGTCAGACAAAGTAACTGAGAGTGTGTAGAGGGAAGGGTTTGTCTCGTCAACAGATGTGGTCACTTCGGAACCAAGTGGGGAGCAGTGAGTAGACAGGGTCGTCGCGGAAGGAACATAGCAGCTGACGAAGTAAGAGTTTAGGGATTCTACAATATCAGCGGAGTCAGAAAGAGACTTCTCATCAGCCACAATATTGGGAATTGCAGATGAATTAGAGAAGCAACGCCTGCGAAAGAGGCGTCCCAGCATCTTGGATTGAAGAGAATGGGCTACGGCGGTAGATTCCTCTCGCCTTTCAAGAGCTAGTTTGGCAGTGGTAATCTCAGTCATGAGTTTTTTTAATTAGAATAAGGAGTGAGAGATCATGGGATCCACGGAAGAGCCAACAATACTCCCTAAGTTTACGTCCTAGAGCGGATAATCGTCTGGCTGGACGAAAACCAGAAACATAGAAAGCCCTGCTGGGAGCAACTAGGCATAGCGGTGACAGTACATTGCCGTAAAAAATGTTGGCCACGCTTTGCGTGTCAAGAGAGAGAAAGTACTCGTCCAAAGTTTTGTGGCGCAACAAGACTGCAAAGGCTTCAAGAATGCCAGGGGAAAGGATGAAGGAGCCTAAGAGTGGAGGAGTAGGAGAAGTTTGAGTACTTGTCCAGCTGCAAGTGACAATACAATGGTCGCTGTCAGGGAACTTCAGGCCAACTGCAGCGGTAGGACGCAGGTGACCGTTGACAAGGGCAATGTCCAGGGTGTGGGGACCGCGTGTTGGATTTCTTACAAGCTGAGACCAGCCTTGGACATCAAGTTGGGCAAGTAGAGGCGGGGGGCGCAAGGGGGATTTTTGTTCAGACCAGGAGGTCTCAGGAAGGTTGAGATCACCAACGATTAATTTTGCTTGGGTGAGGTGGGGCTTGGGTGTGGGAAAGAAGCGTGGACAGTTGGTTAATCGAGCTAGCTGAATGTGGAGGGGCATGTATAAACACCCGAGGATGAACGGCGGGTTAGCCCGACAGGCAGAAAGCCAAACAGAGTCTGGAGTGCCCGTCAGTAGTGGATCGTCAATCGGGGAGACTTCCATTTCTGTTCCGGAGTACATGAGGCAGCCACCACCACGGCGGTGTGAACGATCAGAACGGAAGATAGCGTATCCCGGTAGAGAGAAAAAGCATCAGGCGTGCTAGGAGAGAGCAACGTCTCAGTTATGCATATGAAGGTTGGACAAGCTATAGTGGAGATATCTTGGATGTAGTGCAAGTTAGGTAAGAGAGAGCGGGTGTTGATCAGAAGGACAGAAATATTACTAGCGGGATCAGAGGACGTGGGTAGGGTTGCTAGTAAAAAGTTGGTAAGCCCGGAAAGGCCAGTATGGAATGGAATAGGGACAGGGGGATCAAGAGTTCTCGAATTGGTGGGTGAGGTAGGATCAGCTAAAGATTGTGAGAATTAGATGCTGGGAAGTACCGTGATTGGTACGGAGACATCGTTTGGGTGGCGGTGCAGCTAGTGGGGCTCCGTGGACAAAAAGTTACAGCCTGGGGCTGGTGATCATCTGTAGCAGTGTTATCAACAGCATCAGAGGATGGTACCATATGTGGCAGCTGAACAGAAATAGCGGGATTAAGGTCACGCAAAATGGATTGGCAGGTGCAGTGTTTAAGAAAAAGGAAATGAGAGGGTATGACAGGGGCACTAAGAGGGCAGGAGGATCTGTCTTGTAGTACCTTCAGCACCGAATCGTGGGGGGCGGGGCTACGGGTAGCCAAACTGTGCTGATTGGAGGAGATGAAGTAAGAGGCCTATAGTAAGAGATGCAGGATAAGGGATGGGGACAGGGTGCAGCGAGGAAGCTAGTGGTGTAATCAAACTGTCTGAGAGGAGTGGGCTCCGTTGGGGGTGAGCAGGAATCCTCTGCGTCGGTTGTGGCGGAGAGAACTTTGGGATGGGAAGACGACAAATAGTTGAAGGTCATAGAAGTGGAGCTCCACGTTACTTCGGAAGAGGTGGGGCCTGTGGTGGAGTAGGTAGTTGCCGAAAAGGGATCCCAGGCAAATAATACGCGGGTGGCTAGGGGGTGGAACTTGATAGGGGCTAAGATTAGGTAACAGTAGCTGTGGTTTAGATATCCTGCCATTTGGCTACCGATGTGCTTATGTGGAATTCGGGGTATATTCAGCTTTGCAGACGAAGGGCGAAGAGCAGGAACTCGGGGAGATAGTGTGAGAGAAGGCGCTACTATACAAGGCTTTGACAGCAGGTGGTTGAGCCCGAGGAATCGCTTTGGTGGGGAGACACGAAGTGTCATTAGGTCAGCAGGTCTGGAGGAAAAACCTGTGCTGTCATCCTCGACTGCAGCCTCATGTCCGGGCTGATGAGATACCGTATCTGGTGAACCAGCGGTCAATCTTGTTGGCGTGATGGAGGTCAGAGATGGCATAGATGGGTGCCCAAGGGTAGAAGTGGAGGGCTCATGGTCATGGGCGTGGGGTGCAGGGCCTGGAGCCAACAGGCAGGCTGGTGCGACGTGATGGCACGAGTCAGCGCCATAATATTGTGACCTTAAAGGATCATTGACGGAGTGTTGGGAATTTTGGGGGTAACACGCCAACTCCAGCATCGTTAGGGGCAGTTGGAGGCCCGGCTGGCCTGTAACCGGCTTTAGTGTTTTTGGGGGCGGCTGGGGGCTCAACATAAATAGATGTAAGTGGATTAGAGGCCGGATTCAGCACACTGCTATTTGAATCGAGGGGTCCTCGACCATTATTCGTACATTCGTCAACGGCAATCCGGCTTGCGTAGTTGCCGCTGGTCCCATGTGAAGTCTGCGATTGAGGGACGCCAAGAGTATTGATTGCTGTGGATGGGTGAAGGGAAGAGGGATCCGATTGGCAGCTTTCAGTGATCGATTTTAGGGATTTTGGTGATGAACTTTTAGTAAGCTGTCTTTGAAGTCGAGTGCGAGCAGCGTTGACCTTAGATGTTTTGAGTTTTGGGGTAGAGGAGAGGAGGACCTGTGATGCCAGTAGGCGTGCGGCATCGTTTTCGTCCTTGAATCGCATCAGTATTGGGCAACACAGGGACGGTTTCGACTTTTGGAGTAGTAGAACTGTGAAGACAGTGTTAGGCATGTTACATGCCATTAGGAGAGCAGTTTTTGTGAATTCAAGGGGTATGTGATCTGGAGTATTGTATAGTAAGACCTGGTAACGGCACTCCAAACGCTGACAAATCTCAGAGGCAAGTGTGTCAATGAGAATCGGTGCTTTTTCAAAGTTTGACGGATCACATGCTGCGTCAGGATTCAGAAGGCAAGCAATTGACCGTATACTTCGGAAGGAAGCTAGTTCGTTTTCCATCCTGTGCACACAGGCTCTGAGATTAGCTAGATCTGTGTGAATCCGAGGTTCTTCTAGTAGGGGTGAGGGAGGAGGGCTGTTGAGTGGGACGGGAAGAGAGATATCGGTCAGTACGACCGAACAGTCTGAAGTGACTTGCAGTGCTCTGTCGACCGACTTTGAAGAGTGATGGGACTGAATACTAGGCCTTTTGGTAGCGAGGCGCTTCTTTCGAAACAATGAGGGGAGGGATAATGGGGAATCAGGACCTAACAACCGCTTAGAGGAAGATGGGAGTGGTGGCATTATCCGATTCGATTAAGGTAGTAGTGAGCCTCGCTGGAATGGGGCTGGCAAGCTTATAAATCAAAGAAGCTCAATCAAGCGGGAGTGGGTTGGAGGGATAGTTGAGTGCGGTTAAAGATGAGGTGTCCTAAATAGGTAGCTAAATGCTATACTATAAGTAAGTATAACGCTACGGTCGGGCTACGTTCCAAAAAAATATTTTTACAACACCTGACCTTGAGATTCAGGCGGCGCGTCCACCTGAAGTATCCCAGCAAATTTTAACTTTGAATTTCTCCTATGAATTTGAACTCTGTATGGCTTATCAAACAAATCCTATAAGAAATCTTCCAGATACATTTCGAACACAGCTGTTCGCTGAGTTCCGTCTATCGTCTACTTTCCAGTAACTTGGATTCCATAGCCAAACAAGCAACTTAGCCACGTCTGCTAATATTCCCCAAATGAAAAGAAGGGTGTGGATCCTTATGCAATTAATATGAGGGGAGGTGAACCCCACTAGGCTAAGAAACTCTCAGAGCCACAATTTTTGTTTGTTACCAGAATTCTAACTATCTTCTTCAGTCACTTCCGAGCCGCGGTGGACACAAACAATTAGATCGTCCTGCTCAATTTTCACGGTGCAACTCAAGGCTCTTATGTTCATTGAAGCCGGAAATTCCTTTAGTTCCCATTGGGTAGGTTGCGCCAATGATTGTAGATCCTAACCAATTATCATGCAAATAGTTTTGTTTGTCCCAAACAAAAAGAGTCGGTTTGTTCAACCTACTTGTAGCCCACTTCAAATGGGGCTAATTTCGATGCACTCTTAAGATCAATGCCCTATCCCTGCTGGGCGTCGCCGCAATCTCAATTTATATGTTGAAAACCAGTGGTTATTTCTTCTTTTATCATCGCTTTGCTCGCTTTTTCGGGAGAATTAACACGCCTAAGTCTGGGTTCAGTGGATACCCCAGAAGTTCCAAAGGCTGTGGTGTTGAATGAAGTCAACACACAACCATTGTTTTTAGGCCCAATGCGCTCACTCGCCGTCCGACCTTCAGAGAAGCACCTTACCACTGGGCGTAAAGAGGACAATTACTTGCCTGCCAACTATATTGCCTTAAGTGATCGTGTGCTACCATCAGCTAACCGAGCGATAAGTCTTGGCCCCCAACCTCCGTTAGGCTCCTTCGTAAGGCTGAAATGTCCACCACCCACTGCATTCCTTTTTAACTTGTTCGTACCAAAAGCTGGCGGCCGAGCAATGATTCTGCTGACCACATCGACTTGAATTCAGTTCCTCAACGTTAGACTATACTAGGAGCTCCAACAATATGCAGACTGATGTAGGCTCTATGCTGCAAGGTATCGCGATAAACGCATGCCCTTTGCTGCAAAGAAAGCGATGGGACAGTTGTGGTTCCCTCGAGCTACGGGCATTTTCATAGCAACTGGCTAAGTGAAACTGACCTCTGCGGCTGGAGAAGGTCCACTTTAAAGATCGCAAGTTTCAATTGGTCAGTGGATAACCGTGCCCAAAAGGAATAACTCAGAATAGACGGAAATGTTTTCCCGTGAGCTCATTGTGAATGAAGCCGCTATGTTGAACGGAGTTAAGTGCCAACCCTCCACACCTTACGTGATGCAATCTGGTGATAGGTCAGCAACCTGCAACAAATTGGATCCGACTATTCAATCACTTCGCGGCCTAACCTTTTGAGTCACTGATTGAGTAAAGTGTCCTTGAACACCGTCCCATGGCCCTGATTGTCAGAATTTTTAGTCGGGGGCCTGACTGCTGACGCTTCAAAAAACGCACTCTCTCTAGCAGGCTCTCATTCACCAAACCTTCTTTTCACGTTTCTCAGTCACGTATTTAATGCTGGTGAACGGTCTGGCTTATTAGCTTTGCTCTTTATTTAAGTCTACGTCCAATAAACAGGAACGAGACTAAGTTATCAAGGTGAACTGGTGGAAATTTGTATGGATTCAGTCTATCCAAAGCGCCTCTGCTAATGTTATGGATAAAGTTTCGTACATATTTGTCATATTTTTCTAACGCTCTTGTGTGCGTTGTTCTTGGCATTCCTCCCTTCGCCGACGAACTTAGGAAAGCTCACGGGTTTCCCGCTGGTGGTTAAGCCAAGGATATTCACAGTATACCGGTGTATCTATACTCTGAAATATAGTCCACTTACTTGATTAAATGAGGCAGTTCTCATAAACATTTTTGTTCGCACCTCACAGTTTACCACCGCATTAGGACCAGGCTCCCTCAACGTTGCGTTCGACCATAACTCACGGATCGTTCGTAAGCAAAGTTAGTTCATTCCTGAAAAACTGAAGAAACTGACTGTACATTGGCCGTCTCTTAGTTAACTGCGTACTTGAGCTATGGTCGAAATTCTCTCAACGATACGGTAAACTTACCCCTAGAATCCTAAATACCTAATTTTGATCCCCTAAGTTGTTGGCTCCATCGACCGAGTCCGAGATCCTGGTTGCCGAAGAAGTCACAATACGCACTTCTAAAACGCTGAACGATCGTATCACCTTGCTTAGCCGCTATTGCCCAATACCTGTAGGACGGAATCACTAACCTAGGCCCTGGGTGCCTCCCCTTCCGACGCAAACGAGTCAACCATCGATCGTCGAGCAGGCTGTTGAACAGCGACACTTGCTCGTTCTCAAATTTAATGTCCAATTTTTTTCTGCCATAGTTAGCCTGTCAAATCTTAATTTTGTCCCTCACTTTCTCGGCTTACTTTTCCTGATCTCCACAACCTCCGGTGCCAGACCAGCAACTGACTATTCTCCTAATCTCCAATAAGATTCAACAGAATTTGGTCACCACGAAAGCCATCCGTCGACCGACTGGCCCTTGTTTTATAAATCCGAATGGACACAAGATGTTTTAAACAATCAACGCGCACAACCAAAAGGGGCAAACACGATGTGATTGTTAGCCTGGTAAAGTGGTTTCTACATTCATTGTTTATTGTGTCACGGTCGCGTCCCCAATCCAGGTATATACATCCGGTAGAAATCAGCCGTTATCCGCTGTTGTATTTACGATTTGTCCAAGCCAGATTTTGTTTAACGCCTATATGTTTTACCCGACTTTGCTTTTTCACTGACATGAGGTTTAACCCGACAAGATAGAAACTTGGTAGCTGGAGTTTGCAGGGGTGTCAAGCGACCCTCTTTAATTTCTTGGTGGTCGGTCACTTTGTAGACCCAGTAGCGTGCACGAGGATGATAAACCATATGGTGGTCGGTCAAATCTTGCGGAGAAAGCTGCCCTGATGCTTTGCGAATTGGGGCTTGCCTACACCAGTCACCCTCTTCCCCTATTTGCACAGATGGATTCATTCTTGGCCGGTAGTTCTCTGACAGTCTTTTCATAAAGAAGAACAACGTAAATTTTAACGAAATACACTCATTTGCATACCAATTTGGTTTTGCTGGAAGACTAACCTGAACTCAGCCAAATCTCTCGTTTATGATGTCGTTAAGCACGTAAGCTTAGCGTCGTTACCTTTCCGTTATCATATTTCTCCCAAGTGTTTCCGACGATTGTCTTAAACTGCAATGATCGATCCCTGCTTTTCTTCGTGTTTATTTTAACTCTCGAATTTATTGCCATGAAACTGTTGTGCGGCCAATTCGAACTACCTTGTCTGCCAACCACGATTCCTCGCACTTTTCTTCATCTTATTCTCATATGCTTGGTTTCTTTGAGTAAGAGGGTTAAAATCAACAAAAATGTCTATCTTTAGGCCGTCATTGTTTCCGAATTTTGGTCGGCTTTGTTATCAATGCGTTGCCGTTGTTGTTAGCCTCAAGAACCGTTTGGGAAAAGAGTCTAGCCGTGTAAAACGCTGCTGTGTTTCAACGTTAAATAAATTTGCCTGTTATTAAGTAGACTAGTGGCAATAAGATCTCTAAGCTTCGTTTAAATGTGCGCCTCTGTAGGTAGCAGGCACCCTGTATAGCCAGCTAACGGCTACGTTGTTTCCCATAAGTTACTGTCCATTTGCATCCCTAATTCCTCCTCTCAAGTTCGTTGTCGCCTATCTGCTTCAGGTGTATACTCTCCAGGAAGTGTCACCAACTGCCGACATTATTCTCTGTTTCTGCTGCTAAAGCTTTTTGCCTACAACCTTCTGAGTTCCAGAATGCCTTGCATTCCTCCAGGACAATACTGGTGGCGATTAGTTGCTAAACCATCCTTAGCTCCCATGTTTAGTTCAGTTACACGCAGAAGCCTCTTTCCTCGCACATCACTCCGAGACGTCATCAGGCCCAGTTGGAACAGCGGTAGATTTCCGTCTTCCAAGAGAATCACTCGAACGCCTTTTTACCGTCTTAGTTTTCGGTAGCAAGATACCAGCTCCTTTGGTGGCTTAAGGCCCTATCTGAATCCTTAAACTCAGTGTCATAAAAAATTTTGTTTTGAGCTAATATTTGTTCCCCTTGACTCAAAATGTAAGAAGAAATTTCAAGCGTCTCGGCCACTTCCGCCGCCACAGACGTTTTTCGGTTGATGCCTCATGAAAATTTCAGCTTGGCAAAAGAGTATTTTTAGTTTTTTGGCAAGTTAAAGGGCAGTATTTTAGCCATACTTGGATGTGCTTTGTATTTTCCATTCTCAACCCCATCCACACTCTATCGCTACAGTTGAACATCGTTTGCACTGGATGCTGGAAGTTAGACACGATACAGCATGTTGGTCGAATTTTTTAAACGATAACATTGCAGACCCGAATCCAAGGTATCTTTACTTTTCGTGAAACCGTCATTTTCTAACTCACATCCACGTGCGTGCTAAGTTATCTCGCAGCAGTTTTCTAAATGATAGAAAACTGACCAAGGATGAGCTAAGCATCACCATCCGTCGCTGTAATTTTATGTGCTTTTTCAAATGCAAAATACTGCTTCACACACACTCGTCTCACGAATAAATGTGCACTCACATGCCAAGATTCCATCCTTTTTTACTCATGGTGACAGGTTTTGCTGTCATTGAAACCCTTCCTAACAGGTTGTGAGAATAAAGCGTTCTCACTGAGACGGACGATGAGGGACAACTTAGTCGCGTTCTGTCTAGCATCAACATATCGACTTCCTTCGACGGCTTCTAGGCTTTTCAAAAGTTGATATTACACGCTGCACAAATAGTTGCTTATGGTCTGTCTAAAAAAAATCCGAATGAAGTAACGTGCCGCATAAGTTCCTGGTGACGCTGGGTGCAGGCATCGACCGACTTCTCCTGCGACGCTTCGTGGGAGCGAGGGTTTGAGGCGTTGTGCATTTTATTCCACTTGTTTCAGGAACCAGATGAGAACAAATAGAATAAGGATTCTCTCGTCGAAAAAGTTGCCCAAAATTGCTCGCAGCCTGTGTTACTGCCAGGTGTAAAGTTTTGCGTCATTATTTTTATGTGAGGAAGCAACGCGTAGCTGTCAACTGTTGTACCGGTTGCCCTATTTAACTTGGAGGCCCTGCTCAATAATGCAACACAGTATGTCGACGCTGCACAGATCATTCAAGTTTTGTCAAAACCTGTAGCTGTGCATTACACGTTAGATGTATGTTGTTCAAAAAAAACAGCTTGTGCATGCACAAGAGCCGTTCGCTTAGAAACGACGCTGATTGATTGTGAGAAAAGGGAAATAGACGGATTGAGGCACTCCCTACCTTTTTGATGGCTGAAAGTACTCCCTCTATTTTCCGACACAGAAGGTGGCCGATGCGTGAAAAGAAAGTTCATTCCATCCCTGATTACGTCTACAGGGAAATGACGGGTAGCAATTTGCTTGTTTCTCAGGCTTTGTCCCGCGCAACCACGTAGTTGTCGCCCATAAGAATGAGATATGCAAGAAGAGGGACGCAAGAAATTTCCTACGTGCATCTAAAAAGTTTACTGGCGTTGGGTCTGCCTCGTCGTATACCAATTTTGTTTATTATTTTATGGTTCTCGGGACTTAATATTGCGGACAAATTCATGGATTCAACAACGTCCCTTCTACAAGCGGTGCGACCTCCATAAATCTACCCTTTTTCAGAGTGCGTAGTTATTGCGTTCCATTGGTTAAGTTACCTGATTAGTGTTATTACTAGTAGTGTTGAGCGGCAAAATCCAATATATTGACAATGTCAACGGTACGTTTGCAATCGGTTTCGTTTTGTCCTCGTGCGATTTTGTGAAAGAATTCTTTCACTTTTCAATCTGCCTACAGAGTTCACGCGTGTCATTTGTTGAATTTTTTCACTCTAACATAACGATCACGTCATAACATCTCTTATTTCGCACTCAGTTCCTATTTTGCAGTCATTCTCATTGTTGACCCAAATCAATGCAAGCCGCTCTCCGCAGCCATCGATGAACCAAAACAGACGTGGAAGAAATGGGTGTCCGTCGAATGTAAGACGTGGTGTGCAATGTCACTCCTGCAAGTCTTGGTGGCACTTCAAATGCACGGGTTTACAGGACGACCAGGTAAACCACCTGGTCAACTCTCTTGACCCGTTTGTCTGCGCCAGCTGCCTTTACCTTAGGGGGCAATGCATTCCACAGCTAAGAAGACAGCCATCGAAAACGGAACCAAATCGTTACTGCAAAATCAAACAGGCCAGTGTGATTGTTCCGCTTTAATCTAGGCACTCGAAGCGAAGCTGGACCTTCTTTCCAAAGCTCTGGAGAATGCAAACGCAAAGAACACAGCGACATGGACGAAAGTTGATAAAGAACTTTCTTCGCTAAACGAGCATCTTGCGCTATCCATCCCGGGTCGGCTGGCTGCGAAGAAAGTCATCCAACTATCTGATGCGGTAAAAAAGACCGCAAAGGCGTTTCTAAAGAACAGATTCGTAAGGGAGAGCAGGCTGATCATCTGGGGGTCGTTCTCCAGAAAAACCACGCCAACGAAGCGGTCACAGTCGCTCCTTGGTAGTGTCATCACGAAGCCCGACCACGAATTGCTTCACGCAGATTGGTTACGTCAGAAGGGAAGCAAGCGAACATTTTGGCTTCTAGTCACCCTTTCCTTCACATCTGCCGTACAGAAAATCTTGGAGCGGGCTGTCAGCATTCAAATGACCTACACAACAATCAGGCTTATATCTGAGGATCACCCTCTAGAGGCGCGAAAGCTGGGACACAGAAGTTCTAGGGGAGGGGTGCGAAACAGGTTTCCGCTTGGCGCCAGTTCAGCCAACCCCAACCTTATGTCGAAACCGATTGTAGTTATAGCCCCTTGTGCTTCGGAAAGCACGCCGACGCAACCGGCCGCGACTCCGGATTGTAGTTTCTACTCAACCTCCGCAGACCCCTAGACCACCCAAGGCAGCGATGCTCTGAAGGAGGCAAGCCTCAGGCAGACGCAGCGCCAAAAGAACGTGGAGCTATCAGCACTTCTTTCCGTAACAGACAATAAAGGCCCAGCAGTGAACCTTACACCCAAGTCACAAGTTCTGAGCTGGACTGGGTCAGGCGTGCGGAGACAAGCGGTGAAGCCCACCGACAGATCAGCTAAATGCGTTGACCTCGACATCGGGGAATGCTGCAAGAACCCTAAAACCACTGAGAATGTGAAGCTGTCAATCTCAGGCTCCACTCCGTCAAAAGTGACCACTTAGATTATGGACTCAGTCGTCGCCCAGGACCCCGACAGCCAAAGCCACAAGACTGACCACAACGAACCGGAAAATCCCCTGTAAACACATTTGTCAACGCTGCTTGCGGGTAATTCGGAGCCCACACAAGCGCGAAAGAAAGGCGCCTGCAGCCAAACAAGCCGCATAAGATTCGCCAAGTCAGAAAAATACTGGCTGGCTTCAAGTTGCAGTCCTCTGCGAAAACGAGCCTCATGGGAGCGCCACCAAAAGAAATACTTCTCGACGCTGCTACCCAGCGCTCAGGGTCTTACAGAGACAACTTTCCGATCAAACCGCGCCAAAATGCCTAAGAAACCAAACAGACTCAATTTTGCCCCAAACCCTTGAACAACAGCAAATCTGGTCGTCCAAAAGGCAGTGTCGAAAGAGCTACACGTAGCAGTGGTCAAAAGGTTCACCCACGGAGGAAGACACTTCGTCCCCAAAAGGTAGAAGACCCGCGCCAACCGGGCTCCTTAGGGGGCGAAACAAACCCTGCACATGAAAAGCAACCCTCAAAACCACCAAGACGGGAAGCAGACCAGTATGCAGCAGAGCCCCCTCCGGAGGCTTGGTCTCAAACCCGACGTACAACCATTAAGTCTACCATCCTCTCTGGTTACATACCTCTCGGCTGCTCACCTTCGGAGGCAGCAGAAACAGTGTTGAAATCCTTGTTCACTAACTGCCTCAGCTTTGTCAACAAACTTGAACAGCCGTCCATAATCGCAATCACTGAGACCTGGCGTAACTAGTAACGGCTTATAACCTATTTGGGCTTTACGGTGGAGGACGTTCGTCAACTCTTGCACAAGATCAACCGGTTCTGCACGTTGGGGCCCGACGAAGTCCGCCCAAGGATCCTGAAGGAAACGTCGTACACACTGGCAAATTATTCCTACCTGGGGTTTTGTCAGTCGCTTGGCGAAGGCCACCTTCCCTTTGCTTGGAAGGAAGCGATTGTTACATCAATCTACAAAACTAGTGACCGACTATCGCCTGGCGGCTACAGGCCTATAAGCCTCACTAGCGTGCCGTGCAAGGTGATGGAACGCATTCTGAAGCGAGCTATCCTAGACCACCTCACATTCAACAACACGGTATCTCCAGTTCAACACGGATTGCTCCCAAACCGTTCTTGGATGACGAACATGCTCGTATTTATGGACAGCTTAACCCAAGCCAAGTACGAGGGACTCGTACCAGATGCCATAATTTTCGACTTCTCAAAAGCATTCCATCGAGTTCCACACGTCCCGCTGCTCCACTAACTCGAGTCTTACGGGGTTCAAGGGAAGATCCTACTCTGGATCAAGGCGTTCCTATTAGACACAACATTCCGAGTGGAAGTAGGCTGGACCCACTCTTCGCCAGCGCCGGTCCCTATTGGAGTT
>SJOL01006449.1:298283-400428 GCA_004794785.1 Opisthorchis felineus
GTTCAAAGCACTATTAGACACATTCCTATGCGAGTCCTCGTGCTGGCAAACATACTGCCCCGCGCTGAGAACTTAAAGAGCAGTGCTACACCCTTTTTTCGCTTGTGCCTTTCAGGTGAACGACAGCCGCAGAACGACAAGAACACAACCGACCCGGGAAACTTAAGAAAAATCCTCGATCCAGTGTATCAATCCGTGATTCCGTGAATCCGTGAAAAACGGCTTACCGGAGGGCGAAATGGCGCCACCATTGTTCAATCCACCTTGCTCTAGCCACACTGGCTATCCCCTGGAGAAAGCATTTTCACTCTTCTGCGAGCAAAATTAATTTGGACGCTGTAGAGCAGTGTAAGCTTTGATCCTGTTAGCAGTTTGTTTCAACATTTTTTAATTGGAAAGGTGACTAACCTTGTATCGTACATTACTTTGACATTTGAAATTCCCCACGTTTCCCCAGTACCTATTTGTAACCACCGCCCCACTTTTGCGTTTTATGCGTGCGTGTGAACTGGCGTTTGTTTTTCCCTACCACTTCAATCATTTGGCCTTCAGATCATCCAGCCATTTGTGGCCGACCTTATGCACGTGTGACTGTCTCACGTGGGAACCTGTTTGCTCATTTGGTTTGCACTTTTGTAGTCCAGGAGGACCATTTGTTGTGGACGGGTATCTACTGTCGAGGTTTGTATATTTTGTGAATTGATGTCTTACGTTAATTGTGCAGTATAGAAACCCAGCCCCGACTTTGTTTTGCTTCCCGGAGGTTCCGGTATTACGCGTCACTCAAAGATACCATCTGCCCGTTACAGACTTCTAAACGCGAATTATGTACCCAAGGACAGACAATTGCAAACAAGCTTTCGCTCACCTTGCAGTGTCAGTGAGATGTGCTTCGCTGCGCAGCCGAAGAGTATTCGCTTTCACAGTTATTTCTAAAGCTGCTGCATGTCCTTGTTGCTTTGCGCCCTTGCGCTGACGTTTATAAGCTGGGTCATCAGATCAAATTTCCGGTGAGTAATATAGAAGCGATGCAAAATTGTGGACGATCTAATCGTTCTCATGCAAGATCGCCAAAATGATTAGGGTTTAATGAGCTCACTAAGATTTTGTTCCGCATCCACACTAAACAGAAAAACGCGTATCCGCCATAATGTACTCGTCTTCGAAGGAGAAGCCCACAAAATGGAGAGTTAAATATATTTTGGCTAAAAACCCTTAACCAGATGCACCGCGGGCCACTTTTGAGGACGAATAGGGAACACTCAACCCATGTTTGTCTGTGATGTCGTAGGGCTTTCTAATGGTTGTGGTTAGCAGCAATAACGGATGAGAATTTTTTCACATAAATTGCTTTCTAATTTTTTTATTTTCAAAATGAAAATGGAAAATGCTCCATGGTTGGAAGAAGAGACGCGCCAAATCAGGTAAAAATATAGTCCGTGAAACGCCCGTTGTGCCAAAAAATAAATTTCCTTCGAAAACGTGCTGTTATATCCCGATTATCGTGCTAACTGATACAAGAGGTAGCCTCTGCAGTCACATTTGGTTAAAGAGGAAAATAGTAATAGGTTTATTTGCAACTTGTGGGGAACATTTCAATAGGGGCATCATCGGATCGTTACAACCTGAACGCGGCGGGCAATAGCACAAGGTAGAGGAAAGTACAATCGACGAGACAAGCTTATTACGTGGAAAGTCACCGTAGTTGTGGGAACCCAAAAACTAGAGGGATGTGACATGAAGTATGATTAGTCCAATGATGAAGCCGGTTGACTTGAACTGAAACTGAAAAATCGTTGCAGGCCATGAGTGCCCTTGGGCGGTTGAGTAAATGGCCAGGGTCACAAAGAGCAAAATGGAGGCGGAGATGGATGAATTCGAAGTGGAGACAAATGGCAAGCTTCTTCTCGAAAATATGGTCTGCAGCAAAACTAAGTGAAGTCACTGGTGTCGTTGTTGTGGGGAAGTCAGGTTTAAGAATATCTTGGATGGAGAGGTAGTGCCAGCACATAGAGCCAAACGAACACCGCTAATGAACTAGATGAAATTGTGGAAGGCGCAAACTGAAATTGCAGCGGAAAACCAGGCCCGTTAAATCCGAACAAAAGGTTCAGCGGGTTAGAACAAACCCGTCCCGGAGGCTGTTGAGGCCGGGTGAAAAATTTGTTCATAGTTGCAACTAAAGGCTCGAGTGAGCGAGAGGTGAAGGCCGATGGTAGGTAGAGAATAGTTGCGGGAGTGCCACCAGACCGGGTATAACAGTGCCGTACCATCATTGCACTGACATACTTCGGTTTCTGGAAAGCCTTGAAATGGACGTCAAGTTTGCAGCAGTTTGAAAGGGGATGCGCATTACTGTGGCGGCTGGATCTGGGTTAGACGAAGCAATATACACATGTAGAGCCAGGCCGATGTAGAGTCACAGGTGATTTTGCTTCATTTGGAAGGGTGTGAACCAGGGACCAGTAAAATTGAATAACTGACGGCCACGCGAAGAGTTTGCAGCAGCTACCCCCCTAAGTTTGGAGCTTGGGAAGAGGGGGTATGAGGAAGAAATAAGATGAGATCAGTAGCGTCTGGTGAGTGCCGGGAGGCATCAGATAAAACGGTGTCCAATAAAAAATGATACAACAGGGATGACATTAAGCTAAACGAACCTATGAAGAGGTGGATTTTTGCTGGCTGAGCTAGCAGCCAAGGACTAGCGGATTGCCGACGTGGTATGAGGACACAACAAATAATTATTAGTGGGCTTCTACTCGGCGTGTATGCAATACGTTTAACGCAAAGACTATCAATGGTGGTAAAAGTTGTCTCGCGTTTTCAGTGAGCGTCAGTCGATCAGGAAGCGCAAGGCCAAGGCAAGAGTAGTTGCGTAATTTTAGAAAGGTAAGGAGTTACCCGCCGAGGTAGCGAGCAAGGAGGCTAGCCGTTGTGCTAGTTGGTGCGGGCGATGATAGGGTAGGATAGACAGAGATCTGAAGTAGTTTTTAGCTCAGTTATAGAATCCAATAAGAGGACCCCCGTTGTACTAATTGTGGGGGTTACTGTGAAGGGGGACAGCAGACAGTTAATGATCTGTCAAGCGAGAGCTTCCGAGATAATTGATAGTAATATTTATTCCCAGCTTGTGGGTGGCATGCCTTCAGGCATGATCATAAGGTTACAGTATGAATAAAGGCATGACCGGCGGAAATTGTGGGTACAGGGATTTTGGGAAAAGGGGCAGCGTCATAGGTGGGGGGCGTTATCCGATGTAGACGTGGTCATCACTAAACCGGCACGGGGAGGGAGGCACAGTTACCTTGCTTTTTTTGGAGAGAACATCGAGCAAGATCAGGTCAGTAGTATTTGAAGGTGGCGGGCAAAACAAAGCGAGGGAGGGAAAAACAAGAGGCTTCCTGTTTGACACATGACAAAAAGAGTGTAAATGGTTGAAAATGAGGAACCAGAACATCAGATCTGGTGAAGCAGTAGAGTTGGCGTCATCCAGCCGATCAAGATGAACCAAAACCTAAAACCGCCGCTGAGGCCTCCATGCCTTGGACTGTTGAGCTCATGGCCAGGGTCACAAAAAGCGTAGCTGGGGATGATGAAGTAGCGGGATTGGCAAAGCGTATAGATGGTAACAGGAACCTCAGGATCATGGTGTACAGTGAAACTGTAGAGACTCACTGGTGTCGCTGTTGTGTAGCCGGGCATACTTGGCATACTTGGAAGAGTGAGATGGTGCCAACGCACGAGCCAGAACACGAGCTGTATAGAAAATTATTGATTTTTGTTGGGAGCACAGACTGAAAATCCACCGAAATGGCTAAATTCGAACGACAGTTTCAGCAGTTTGGAATGAACAGATCATGCAGGCACCTGGGGCCAGGTGGGGAGCTTATTCGTATTTGCAGTTAACAGAACGAGTGGGCGGGAGGGTTCAGTCGAGAATTGGAAGGAAATAGTTGCGGGTATGCTATCAAACTGGGTTTGGCAGTGCCGTGCCATCACTGGCCTGACATACTTCGGTTTTCGGACAGCCCCGTAACGGACGTCACACAAAAGGTCATTGGGCTGGGATGTGCAATTCTCTGAGCAGCCGGATCTCTTAGGGTTTTTTTTGGTCCAGGTGGAGTGGATAACATCCAACCAGGTCGTCCATACCTGTTCTGTAACGGGAAGCTACTGCATGAACTGAACAGAAAGGTAAGATTATGGTTTGCCAGTCACTGAGTCACTGCTGTCAGCTCCAAGCAACGGATGGTTCATGGCAAAAAGAGCCGACAGGCGTTAGCCGTGACTACTGGTATTCAGGGAATAAATAAGGTCTTTATATTTTATATGTACAGAATCATTTCGTGGAACAAGCGGGAAGAATGTGTGTGTTGTGTCTGCCTGCTGAAGTAGACTTGGGGGGATGCAACCCCAACTTAGACGAAGGTTGCAACATCTTGTACGTCATTGTTAGCCGTGATCCTCGCAGAGTAACTTCAGACTACCCCATGCATTTTTATTATAAGCCAAACGACAGAACAGCTGTCCTTCTCTTGTATTTCGTGGTTTTGCCGGATGAATGACAACCGGGACAAGTTTGCACCAGCTAGAGACAAACACTAACGGTGCACTTTTATGGATTTCCTGAATTAAAGGCCAGGTTTAGAACCACAAGCAATGGGTGATGAACCCGCTCCACTGGAAGGGCGGCGAGTATACGAACATACCATGGTGCAACGTACCAGGGCGACACTCCCTGCAGGGCGTACCCGTCCACCACAAAAGGTTCTCATCCCTCGTACATGCTACCAGATTTTCAGGATGAGAAGCTACTAAGCAGTCGTAATTGCGACTTGTGCTATAATAAGGAACTGCAGCTGCCAGACATTTCAACCGGTCTGGGGAAAAGCAGGGCCAGTAAGACAGCCCAGTTAATTCGAACAACCAAACAGCAAACAGCCCCTCTAAGTGGTAAGTAGCGGGGGCAAACGAAACAACAGCTGCCTTTTGGGCCATTGGGATAGAATGGAGATGTTTAGAGCCTGTGTACTACTATCGCAAAACGAAGACGAAGCGTTATTGTAAACCGACATGTCAAGCAGAGATGCACCATAATTTTATGTGTGTGAATGAATAGGCTATGAAACCAACCAAGTATTTCATACATTGTGCGTCTTCAGATCCACTATTTCATGTGCGTGCACTGCGCGTGACCAGGGGATGCGGAATGGCTCTGAAGGGTGAGGATAAAAGGTTTCGGTTTGGTTAGTGTTGGTTAGAACTGGGCAAAGCAGATGACCAGACGTTACACAGGGCTGACAGAGTTATTCAGGTATGGGACCCGGCTTAAAGGAACAAGGAATAAATTGTCTGGGTACAGAAGCTTAAGGCCGAAGGTAAGGAAATATAGCAGAAGCAGTGTAGACGGACATGAGAACAGTAAAGATGACAAACACTACACACTAGGCAACAGATCTGCACTTCAGACAGCAGATGCAGACAGTCTCAGGAAGTAAAACTTCTGAATAAGAGGTAGGTAAGAGGGTAATTCTTGGCCATTAGAGGATCCAGCCCAAGTGACAAGCAGCGAAGACGATATGGTAGTGCCAAAAGGTAGTGCGCCAAAAACAAGGAACCAGTAAACGAGTTCTGCACATTATCCACAGCAGCCCGGAAAGTCTGTGAATATGGTGAGACGAATTCAGGGCCAGACTGCGGAAAATGTCTTACAAACTGCTTAAGGATGGCAATTAAACATGGTTTTCTGTGAAAACATCGGTAAATAAAAGCGCAGAGCTTGCGGCTTTTAGCCATTATGTATAATTCGTGTTGGGAAAAAATAAACGCCCATGATTACTTGAGACTTAAATCTCTCACTTCTGGAGGAATAAGAATCAAGAGTCCATTGAGAATAAGCAAACCAAAGGAATCCAAAATCGATGTAAGGGACCTTGGCATTTTAGAATGGCGAAAGTAAGACGGGAGTTAGAAGGCAAGAGGGATAAAGAAGTCAGATAAGACTGAATGTTAGCTAGGGTTGAGGCAGAGTAGCTGGCCATGAGCGTGTAAACTATCTTAATATCGTCAGCAAATGAAAAAATGAATTCATGGGTGATCGAATCAGTGACATTATTAATGTGTAGCAAGAACAGTAAGGGGCCAAGCACGCAACCCTGGATAACTCCGAGGGAGGTGGGAAGTGGGGATAAGAAGAGATCCCCAATTTGAGTGACCTGAGTTCCCTAATTGAGGCAAGGGATGAACTAACGCAGTTGCGGTCCACCAATCCCTGTAAATCGCAATTTGTTGAGGGGTACGCCGTGGGAGGCTTGGTCAAACGCCCTGCAAATATCAAGACAAATACGAATAATACAGAGCCCGGCATCGTACGCAGACGAAATACGATAAAGTAAATCAACCTGACATGTGATAACTGACCGCTGTGCCACAGGCTGATGCTGTCGAGTGTCAAGGGTCTTTGTGGCGGGCAGATAGTCCGTAACACGGACTTTGATAAAGCGCTCTAGGGTACGGAAGAGCAAGCAAGTATAGTGAATGTCACGATAGCTAGCCGGAGCATGTCGTGGACCTGACTTATAGTGTGGAACGGTGGTGGGGTGCTTACACTGACTTAGAACTGTGCCAGTGATGAGGGCGCTATTGAAGAGGTTAAGGATGAAGGTGGGAACGTCCAGGCCACCAGTTTTTTTGATGAGCAAAAGGATACCATCAGTGCCTGGGAAACTGAAACCTCCAAAGCGGGCAAGTGAGGAAGTTGAGTCAGATAAAGTGAGAGTGTGCGGAGAGTGAGGTTTATCTCATCAACGAATGTGGTCATTATGGAATCAGATGGGGGACAATGAGTGGAAAGGGTCGATGTGGAAGGAATACAGCAGCTGTCAAAGTAAGGGTTTAGGGATTCTACGATATCAGGAAGACCATAGAGAGGCTCCCCGTCAGCGGCCAGCATACTTGGAATTGCGGAGGAATTAGAGAAGCAACGCTTTTGAAGTGGGCGCCCCAGCATTTTAGATTGAGGAGAATGGACTACGGCGATAGACTCATTGCACTTTTCAAGAGCCAGGTTGCCCGTGATAATCTCAGTCGTCAGTTTGTTAATTAGAATAAGGAGGGAGAGGTATTGTTTTTCATGGAAGGGCGTATGATACTTCCTAATTTTATGGCCTGGAGCAGATAATCGTCTGGCTGAAAGACAACCAGAAACAAATGAAGCTTCTGTGGGATCAACCAGACATAGTGATGACAGTATATTGACGTAAAATATATTGGCTACGCTTTGGGTGCCGCGAGAGAGAAATTACTTGTCCCAGGTTTTGTGGCACAATGTGATTGCAAAGACCTCAAGGATACCAGGGGAAGGAATGAAGGAGCTTAAGAGGGGAGAGTTAGGAGAACGGTGTGTACTCGTCCAGCTTTAAGTGACGATACGATGTTTGCTATCAGGGAACTTTGGGCCAACTGCAGCGGTTGGACAAAGGCAATGTCCAGGGTGTGGGGACCGCGTTGTGATGCCTAACAATTTGAGACCAGCCTTCAACATCAGGTTGGGCGAGTAGGAGCGATAGACGCATAGGGGGCTTGTGTCGAGTCCAGATCTCAGGAAATTTGAGATCACCAACAATTACTTTGTTTGGGTGAGTGGAGCTTCAGTGTAGGAAAGAAGCGTTGATAATTGGCTAATCGAGCTAGTGGGGTGTGGATGGGGCAGTAAAAACACCCGAGGGTGAACGGCGGGTCAACCCAACGGGCAGAACGCCAGAATCTTGAGTGTCTGCCAGTAGTGGATTGTCCATAGGAGAGACGTCTATTTCGGTTCTGGAGTTAATGAGGCAGCTACCACCTCAATGAAAACGATCGTACCTGGAGATGGTGTATCCCGTAAGGGAGATAAGGGCATCAGGTTTGCCAGGAGAGAGTCATGTCTCAGTGGTGCAAATGAAGGTCGGACAAGCTATAGTGAAGTTTTCTTGGATGTGATGCAATTTAGGCAAAAGAGAGCGGGTGTTGATTAGAAGGACAGAAATAATACTAGCGGGATCAGATGAGGTGGGTAAAGTGGCTAGTAAAAAGTTGGTAAACTCATGGAGGTCAGTATGGAGTAGAATAGGGACAAAGGAATCAGGAGTTCTCGAATTGATGGATGAAGTAGAATCAGGTGTGTGTGAGGTGGGCTTGTGAGAATAACATGCTGGGATGTGCCATGATGGGTACAGAGAGAGCGTTGGGGCGACGGCGCCAGCAGCGGAGGTCAGCGGACAACGAGTTACAAGCTGGGTGGAGTAATCATTTATAACGGATGTATCAACAGCATCAGAGGATGGCATCATATGTGGCAGTTGAACAGAAATAGCGGGATTGAGGTCACGCAAGATGGATGTGGTGGTGCAGTGATTAAATAAGAAGAGATAGGAGGGTATGGCAGAGGCACTGAGAGAACAGGAGGATCTGTCTTTTATTGCCTTTGGCACCGAATCGTGGTTGGCGAAGGGTATGGATAGCAAAACTGGGCTGATTTGAGGAGGTGATATGAGGGGCTTGTGGTAAGAAATGCAAGATAAGGGGAGGGGACAGGGTGCGTCAAGGACGCTTGTCGTGTAACCAAACTCTCTGAGGAGAGGAATGGGCTCTGTTGGGGTTGAACAGGAAGCCTTCGCGTTGGTTGTAGTGGATAGGGTTTAGGAATAAGAAGACAAGATACGGATAAAAGTCGTTCAGGTAGAGCTGCACGTGGCTTCGGAAGAGGCGGGGGCTGCGGTGGAGTAGGTAGTTGTCGAAAAGGGATCGCAGGCAAATAATATGCAGGTGACCAAGGGGGGCGGAACTTGATGGGGACTGAGATTAGGTAATGGCAGGTGTGGGTTAGAGAATATACCAAAGGCATGGGTTGTGGGGTTTGAGAAGCCACGGATTTGCGTACGTAGACTTCTGAGTATAGTCGGGTTTCTGGACAAAGGGCGAAAAGCAGGAACGCGGAGAGTTAATGTGAGAGGGGGCGTTAAATAGGAGGTTATGACAGCAGGTGTTTGAGACCAAGGAAGCGCTTTTGTGTAGAGTCACGGAGTGCCATTAGGTCAGAAGATCTGGAGGAGGAACCCGTGTTGTCATCCTCGACTGCAGCTCCATGTCCACGCTGATGAGATAGCACATCTGTTACATCGGCACTCAATCTTGCTGGAGTGATAGAGGTCAGAGATGTCATGGGTGGGTGCCCAAAGGTGGGAGTAGAGAGCTCATGGTCATGAGCGCGGGGTGCGGAGCCTAGAGCCGATAGGCGAGTTTGTACGGCGCGATGGCACGGGTCAGCACCACAATGTGACGAGCATAAAGGATGATTGACAGAATACCGGGAATTTGACGATAACACGTTAACCCCAGCATCATGAGGGGCGGTCGGAGGATTGAATAGCCTAGACCCTGCATTAACCAACGTTTCGATTGTTTGAGCAACGAGCACCAAAGTTAGCAACCAAACCGGCAAAATTCCGAACGAATGGTTACGCAAGTGTGCCGTACTATAAAAATGAGAGTAGTTACGCGGATACAAAATTACAAACCTCAACGGTTTTCGACAACCGGTGAGGTACTCCAAAAAGCAAGCAAAGCCGATATGGATCAACAGCCAACGCGTGATCTAAACCGGGTCGCAAATTGATGCAATAAAATAAATCTATGGCCGACCAGAGTTTCGGTACAAAGACAGTATATTCTAGGCGGTAAAAACGATTTGCGTAGCAAGGAAAACGGAAGATACAAAGGTCTTTGCCAAACTGAAATAGAGTTCAATTGTATCAAAAATAAAATGGGCGGTTCAGTTGAATTAATAACCGGGAAGGCAGTCATTCAAGATGGGAAGCAATTTTAAAGATATAAAAACTTGCAACGCGTGCTTCAGTGTTGTGGCGGACGGTTGGGGTCCAAGAGATTTTGATGCGAATGCGTTAAATGCCAAGTCGATTGGCAGACTCAGCACGCTAAACTTGAGGCTGGGGATCTTAGGCACATGTGTCAACGGCGATCCGGCTTGCATATTTGCCCAAGGAATCTCTCGCGTGTGAAGTATTCGACTGAGTGACAACGAGAGTACTGACTGCAGCAGATGAATGCAGGGAAGATGGATCCGTTTGGCGGCTTTCAGTGGTCGATTTTAGGGAGTTCGATGGTGAAGTTTCAGCAAGCTGCCTATGCAGTCGTGTACGAGCAGCTTTGACCTTTATGGTTTGAAGTTTTTGGGTAGATGACAGAAAGGCCAGGGATGCCGGTAGGCGTACAGCATCGTTTTTATCCTTAAATCGCATTAATATTAGGCAACGCAAGGATGGTTTTTACTTTTGGAGGCGTCAACCGGTGCAGAAGGTGTCAGGCACGTTACGTGCCGTCGTGAGGGCAGTTTTTGTGAGCTCGAGCGGGATGCAATCAGGGGCATTGTTTCTCAAGACCTGGTGACAGCAATGCCAACGCTGGCAAATTCCAGCCGCAAGCGCGCTAATGAGAAAATACGCTTTTTCAAGATTTGACTGACCACACGTTGCGTCAGTAGTCAGAAGGCAAGCAATTAGCTGTATGCTTCGGAAGGAAGCTAGTTCGCTTCCATCTTGTGCACACCGGCTCTGAGATTAGCTAGATCTGTGTGTAAGGGAGGGAGAATGGGGCCGCTGAGTGGGACAAGAAAGGAGATATCGGTTAGTACTACCAAAGATTCTAATGTGACTCGGAGAGCTCTATCGACCGATTTTGAAAAGTGATGGGACTGAATGCTAGGCCTTTTGGCTGCGAGGCTCTTTTTCAATTACAATGAGGGGATGGATGGTAGGATTCGTAGTCTAACAATTGGTTAGAGAAAGACGGGATTGTTGGCATTATCTTCACTTATCAGGTGCACGCGAACCTGAGACGTTGACCGGATGGTGGAGATCACAGCAGAGTCTGTTTACAAACGTGAGCACGGGTGCTAGAATTCGGTGCCAGAAGAAGAAGCCCCTAGTTTACGCGAGGGTGCTAATATGTGACACACCGGAGGTGCTTCTGTATTAATTTGAGTTTCCTGTTAAAATCGAATAGTGCGCAAAATAGTGGACTTTACGATTTGCGATCAATCCGAGTTAATGTAAAACATAATTTTCTCGGAGATTTGAACTCCTTGCTTACAAAATGATATCGAAGGGGAGAAAACCCGTTGCACACTGTCGGATATTCTTCCGCAATTCAGACCGACAATGAACACCCCCAAAGCTGCATCAGGAAGTCAGCTTCAATTGCTAGTTGAATTTAATGGTGAGATAGAGATAGCAGGACATTGTGGTCATGGTATTTTCTGCCCTACTGATTGTGAGCTCAGCCTCCTGGTTATGGACTGGATCGATCGCTTGCAACTTTCAACACTGCCGATTGGAAACTTATACTCATCAACACCAACAGCAGGGAAGCCAACATTCCAGTCTGAATACCGTGTGCTTGTGAATGACTATCGCCCTGGTCACCAAAACTGGCGTGTTCAATGCGTTCTCAAAAGAATCGGTAGAATGGCTTATAGCGTCTGAATATGATCATTGGTATGAAAAAAGCATCTCAATCTGCTACGGCTTAATGAGTGCCTTATCAAAAAAGCGGAACAACAGTTTCTAGACCTCAACCTGTTGCTCGAAATCTTTGATCTCCTAAGACCAGTATCAACAACCACTGCTTCAAACGTACCGCCCAAGACAGATCCACTACTGCGGCAGAGACGCCGTACGGGTCGCACCAGAACACTAGTATAACCTTTTCAACCTGATCCGCGCAGACAATCTTACGTTAAATGGCCGAAAAGCGAAGGTATCAGGAAGGTCAGATTTCCGAAAATTATCTCAGAATACCCGAAACCTACTGACACCCTCAATCTCCAGTGTACGTTGGTCAAACAGACTTGGATCAAGAGCAATATTTTGCACGAGGCCGTCGTGCTTCCGCACTTGCGTTTTGTAATAAAGCTGTTGTGTTTCTTGTCGGCAAGTCTTTTTCTGGCACTAAGGCACCGAAGTGGGGACAGCAGTCAGATATAACAGTAACGATCATTAAAATATACTATTGATTCGAAGTGCATTCCTCTGGTGAAAGCTTACTGACACAAACTTAACCCTTCGTAATCTGATTCACCTGAGTATCCCGACCACCAGCACATTTTTGGCGATTAGGCTTTGAAAGAAAGCAAATCAGCATGAGCGTAAACGGTCCGCGCATTTTGTTAGCGGCGTTGGACCAGCTCGCGACAAGTTCAGTGACTGCTTATTAGTAAAACCAAAAGGTGATATTCTGTATGTTCGCACAATAAACCTGTTGCCCTGGACCTGCACCCTCCAGAACAGAATTCGTTTTTCATTCCCTTACTAACTATTCTATTATGGCGAATAACAGTTGCACATTTGCCTTATGAATTCCTACTACTGCTTTCTGTGTTTGGATGATTTTAATAGAGATTACGTACTGTAAGTGAGGCCGGCCGACGCTAAGTGTCCAAGAAGCACTTTCCAGTTTCATATTCTCGGCTTTTTGGAGATCCTTTCGCTACCCAACTTCTATGACAACCGAAGGAAGCATGGGAGCTGGGATACTGCCAGGCTGCTTAAGCCTAGACGGAGGAAGTCGAGAGATAGAGGTCGGGTTTGAACCACGGACCTTCCGTTCACATCACGGACCTTGCACATTAAGTGTGTTTTTCTAGCATTTGATGTTTAGGTAGTCCGAAGCCTCAACAAAATACACCACGTGCTACGCTCACTAAAACGAGGACTCCACCTTACTCTCCGAGTTCATGTGTAGTCTACAGGTTTCTCCATGCCTCTCAAAAGGCCTTTGCTTTGTTATCAACAGGACCTGAGTTCAGCCACTTTAACTAGAGCATTATCAGAGGTAGCTTTAGATACTGGCGGCCGGAAATTTTGTGAAATATAACCAAAAAAACCGTGATGGAAAGATCAACTGTAGAAATCTTAGCTAAGAAAGTTGTTGCATTCACCCTAAAGACCAGCATGCTACATTCTGTATCACATGTTTCACGGTAAGTTATTCACTTCAAAGGGCATGGATTATTTCACCGCAACGTCATTTCCATTTTGCTCGACCAAACTAGTGTCGCTGCCGGTTTTTTGGATATAACGTGTGTCACGTCAGATCACCTGCGGTCGTTTATGACCCGACTGCAAATCCAACGTTCCTCTGAGAAGCCCACGTTGCTTTCTTAGCCAATAAATTCTATGGGAGGCTAATTCACCCGTTTGTTACCCTCAACTATAGTACGATATCAGGGCAACAGAAAGCTTCCTCGGTCCGGCAGTGTTCCAACTACTTTCTGTTCTGTACGCACTACTTACCGTGGAATATTTCCGCAATACTTTCCGCGGCTTTCCGTTTGGTATTCTCTACACGCTTGAACTTCTCACAGTCGGTAATACCCTGCCAAAGTGGGGCGAGATCGCTCAGTGGTTAGGGCGCGAAGTTACTGACCGAAACGTCTGCTGTTCGAACACAACCTCTGCATCTCGACCTCCCCGGTCCAAGCATTGGCAACCTGGTAGCGCCCCAGCCCTCGTGCTTCCTTCAGATGGCGCGGAAGTTAGTTCCCGAAACGGTACTACAGCTGATCGACTTTTATATTTTTTATTTATGTCCAAGTAAGTCCATCGTCTATCTCCATGCATACCTTAGGCCAGTGTTTCGGACCACTTCATATGGACTTGTTTTATCATCGCTATTTCAGGCGTAATGATTCAAAACCTCACCGGCTCCTTACACCCCACAATTAATCATACCCTGAAAAAAAATCAAGAATAAAGGAACCCTACCCCAAGCTAAGCTGCACAAATTGTTTCACGAGTGATTGTACGCAATCTTATATTATATCGAGGTCTGACTGCGTGACAAATTTCCATCATCTCGAAATGTTTCTCTCAAAAGGCAGCCTCCAGTGCCGTAATCTCCAAACAGTTACGGACCACAAAAGAGCATGTCTTGCTTCTCTCCCTGTTATTCTAAACAAGCATGAAGCGATAGAAATTCTGGGACGTCCGAAGTCGCCGTCACCTCTTATAATCATCAAAGTGTTTGTTTCACATTTCACTGCTTAAACAAAGCAAGACAGTATTTAAGCGGCCAATAGACAAGACCGTTCATTTGTACCTAAAACATTTTGGTCCACTTGCTTACTTTTGGATTACGTTGTGTGAAGGTGACAACCTGGGTATAATTTGCTAACTGTGGCTCACTTGGCACGCCCGCCTGTTATTTAAAGCGACGAAAACCTTTGGAAGGCTTGTATCCTGAAGACAATATTAATAAAAGATTTATACGTTTGTCACTGCTAATCGTTAAAACTCTGCTTGAACGGAGGAAAATGATATTTGCTTGCCTCCCGAGGCACTGAAACCTGACCCTTATCGCCATGTGCACTCGCACTTAAGGGTTTGCAGGCGTTGGTGGCATAGCACAACGTGAAGGAAACATTCTGCTGAATTCAACGTTCAATGCTTAACTCATTCGCTCTCCGTACAAATAGTTCCGTAGTACATTTCATTAGTACAGCACAACGGAGCCCCGGAGGTTTCCCAGTACGCTCGCAGAACCTCAGGATTTTTGAACAGGACATAAACAACTGTATCCATCCAAAGCGACGCGTTCCGCGAGAGATATTCTTTGGCTTCTTCCATAAATTTATCAATAGCTGTGGCAAAAATGTACCGAGACTTATTACTCAGTGACGCGACTCGACCTGAAGGCTGCTGATTTAATAATGCTCCTCTGGTATTGCCAGGTCCGTGAAAGTAGGGAGCATAATTTTTGTTAGCACTTTTATGTGGTGATCACGCGAAGCCTAACATGGGAGATAAAATGTCGATCTTAACTCATTAGTGATGAATTCGTCAATTAGGTGCCCAAACTTTTAAGAAAGACAAGATGTTGCCCAAAGTAACCACCGTAGACATCAACCCAAAAGGGAGTTTGCACGGAAGAATTGGCGAACTGGGTCAGTGAACTAGAGACCAACAGAAGGTTGGCTCATACGTAGTAAAAATGTTCGGAGTATAAAATTCGTCTGAACAGTCTTCCTCCTTTAATGGTTACATTTCTCTATATAGTCCACACCAGAATCTGGGGTTGCCACATATGCCACAATCACCTACGCCCAGCAACTTTTAGGCATCCTGACTAATGAGTACTAACCGAGACAAGTGACTAACAGGCAGATGGTCGTTGAGTTCGTTGGGAAAACTGGTCGTAACTTTTGGAGCACCTTTGCATTTCCAGGCACAGTAACTGTGTATACAACGTGCACAGTTGTACAACGTGCATAGAAGTGGTAGCGTACTTTTTTTGCGCGTCGGAAGTTGGTGACCTTCATTCCGGTGAACGCAAGGGTCCTCAAGGCTGGGTCCCCTGTCTGGTTCAGGGAACAACCAGGAGTTTTGTGACCCCAATACCTGAGTCACCCATTCTTATATGCATAGCCAAAGCCCCAAGCCCCCTGGTAGCTTTAAACGATCTAGTTGCGCACACCATTTGTCCCGTTTTGCAGTATTGTTCATTCATATCCCTTGACGCATTTACCTTTGAACTCTGCGTTACCCCAGACTTCCTGAGGGCTAAATAACAATCACTGTGTCTGCTAAGGGGACCATGTTTTTCGCAAGCATCTCTCCCCAGTTCGGTTTCGACCTTATAAGCACAGTTTGTATTTTAGCTGACTTGACCTGCCCGTCGTAAAAGCCACTACTCCGAAGCATATCAGTCAGTTTCCTCGGCCACAAACAAGTTTGAAGGCAGAAAGAGCCTGCATACAAGTGTAGGAGGCGTACAGTTTAGACTGGACGTAGTCCACGTACACGAGAAAAGAAAAAGCAGTCGTTTTCGGGGGAGCTGTTAAATAATTGGCTGTTTACTTCTGAAACGATGGCCTCTCAATCAGTTTCCAACTTCTTCTAGTTGGTTGATAATAGTCTGCATTATAGCTGAGGCCGTCAATAAACCTGGTTCCGTTAAAGAGTAAGTTCCCTAAGGGAAAAAACGAGGTATCGAAGTTAACTCCTTTAAACGCTTCTCTTATCTAGTTTCCATTGACCGTCAGGCCACCATGTCTCTAGTTCTCTTTCAAATAACAACGCTCACCTTTCAGTTACCCAGCATCTGACGCAATTGTCTGGATTTGGCGGCTGACGTTTACCTCCAGCCACCACGGAATATCTCATCGGTGGCTCGGCTGCCTTATCCAGGAGTCTCCGGAAGCTCATCTGGACATTGCTATTGTGTATATCAGCCTGCCTACACCAAGGCTTTCAAAGAATGTCTAAACTAACGCTATTCTCAAAGTAAGCACAATGTTCCACCCGTCAGCTTTCCTCAGTTACACTGAAAATTATGTAAAACATCACAATAGGTGATGGACTTCTTTGTGGTTTGTCCGTAAGACCAAGCATGTACATCTGATTCTATAGCCTTACCATTAATATGATTGTCCCGCACGTCTATGTACTGTTTCTTTTGAATTTGATGTACTGCTTCTTATCATGCTATGGCGGTACCTCCACGCAAGCCTCTTTAAACGAGACGATTTGCCTCTCCGCAAGGTTGACTGTTGACCAGTTCCCCTCTATTTTCCAGTGCACAACGGTTAGACGGTGGTGCCTTCTGCCTCTTCAAAGTAATAAATGTTTTCCTTGTGGTATGGTTTTATCTTTGCTTCATTTTTTGTGTTAGAGTATAAAATATTAGCATGCTGATCACGTTGTATTCGCCATCCATTTCGTTTCGGTCGATTCATAAACATCCCAATGCACATTATCCGATTTTATTTCCCGCCCATTAGTTACCCGACAATCCGAAACATCTCGATACCCAGAATGGCATTTTCTTACTGCACTGTTGTTGCTGTTTGTATAAAGGACCCTGCAAAGGGTCTCCTTAGCTGTACGTGTGTAAGTAATGACTATAGCTGCCTCAAGTAGTTATGGGTGTCTTTGTCATACATCAACTTCAGTGGCTCACGTAAAGACAGTTTTGGTAGAGGTGGGGAGTTCTTGTTTTCTTGCACTGTTGCATTGCCATTTTTCATAACCTACACGAAAGACGCAAAAATGCAAACAGTTAAATTCTGGGTTCGTCGACAAATTAGGTATTATGGATACACTTGACCTTCTCTCCGACCAAGCTGCTTAGGGCACCGATGTTCACGGTAGTACTGAACTCTCCAACCAGCAGCTAATTCAGGAGCGACTGTGTTATACCTTGAGGCCCGCTTTGTGTGGATCTTCATAGCTTTTCGCTAGTCTGTATTACAGGAAACACAGTGCCCTAAGGCATCCTTTAGCCTCCCTACAGCAGTATTGAAGCAGGTGCTTTTGTTTTCGCTATCGCGAAGCTCCCGATCGGCTACGCTTGTTTGAAATGCCATCATAAATTTCAAAATCTTGTGAGTTTACTGTCAAAATGAGTTACTTGTTTTTCTGGGGGCCCACCTATACGCGCCTTGAAGTAGTAATCAACATACATGCCATCGGTGCAAATTTTCAATGCAGGCTCGTAGTGAGCCGCATAACTACTGTTAACACACGGTTGAATTATGAACGTATCCACATTCGTCAAACCAGTAGAGCCTCCAGCTTCACCTTCGCATGCATCTGACCGTTTCTCGTCAGAGGACCAGTAGTTCAACAATACTCACTGTTGTAGAGCTAACCTCCGTTTTTTACTTTCATTTCTTTCATCTGCATAGTACACTATTCTTCCAGTCACCTGTTATTTTCAGTTTGATTCTAAGCCGACTTCGCCCAATACACCTGCTGGACCTTGAATTACCAGCCACGCTAGGCTTGAGGAAAAGGCATCAAACCATCGGGGTGAGCCGAGGACCGAGAGAGCCGCAGTAGAGCAAAACATCGTAAGTTTACTTCATGGAACTGTCACATCCAAGATTATACAGAGCTTGGGGTAATTTACAACCGTGCATTCTCGTCATACTGGTTTTGGAAGTTTACAAATAAAGTACCCGGTAAACCTCCGTGAACCATGGACCACATCGGAGTGAGTACTACTGAATAGGTTCAGAAATTAGGTGAGCCAAGCTCAGTTACTCGCACAACTCGGAAATATTTGAGTGGCCCAAACTGATATTCACCAAGGGTGTTCACCCCAAATAGCAGGGTTTCGCCGGCTCCTGTTCACCCGGCTAAATGGTGCCAGCTTCGACTACGATCACGTATGAATGGAGTAGGTGAAAAGCAGCTTACGTACGTCGAGACAAGACAAAGTAGTAACAGAACGGAAAGATAATATGCCGGCAAACCAATCTCAAGCAAATTATTAATCTAAATATTAACATATGACAAGGGCAAACAAATACCGTCACATGATTACTAGCGACACAAATGCAAGAAGTTCATTGGATAAACCAAAATATTATCCAGCCCATGTCCAAAGCTTTTTGTTCGCACGCGCGGGCGGGGGTTTGAAACCTGGTTCCTTTTTCTGCCTGGTTTTCATTTTCTACTCTCAGTGAATGGGTGACTGTTTTGCCAAGGATAGGCTAGGCATCTGGACTAAGTGATGCGTTTGTCTATCGCTTGCGAGGGGATCGTAAGATGGGAGGCGATACAGCAGAAGGCGCCAGAACTACCATTTTTCCGAGTCATTTTTCACTGCAGGACACTATCGACCGTGTAGGCTATCATCCACAACACGGAAGACGTTATCGCCCGAAGTAAAAGTAACTGAACGCTCCATCTAGTAAGTTGGTTACTATTGAATGCAAGGTATGTTTGGCGTGTTTAAGGTATGAAGCCAAATACTTTCACCTCTTCCAATGCTCTTTCTGGCGAAATTAAAATTTACGAACCAATTTGGTGGACTGAGGTGGGGAGTCAGGTGAGGAGCATCCTACGGTATAATGACACGTATTAAGGTGTTAACCATCGCACACAAGACACGTGCTGCGCGCGAGGTATCCTGAGATTTCCTGTAACGCAACCTGTAAAATGATGTCTGTTACTTAACTTTCCTCAAGTTAAACGCATTATTGGTGTAAACAGTCCTCAAATTGGTTTGCCGGTATGCTCGATATGAACGTGCGCACTCTTTAAAGTGAGGACAACTTGGCCAGGAAGAGAGGCTTGCATGTTAGTCGCATGCGAGAAGTAGCACTAATGGAATGTGTTCGGTTCGGTGGAGCCGGCAGCAAAATAATTTCCGGGGCATTTGTTCGATATACGGAGTTTAACAAGCACTCATTTGCACACCGGTTTCGCTCACACAAAATACTCAACTAAACCTCTGGTTTATGAAATTCTGTGGCCGAATGTGCTGCAAAAAGGCTGCCTCCTATTTGTGATATTGTAGTACATTTTCATAAAGCAAACTCCTCACAAGGCTTCAATGATAAATTGTTTCGTGCCACTGAATACTTTGTCTTAGAATCTTATCTGGTAATAATGGCCTTACCTTTCTTCAACATGCGAAAACCCTGAGATAAAACGATATCATTCTTTTCTGCTTTCTACGGTGTCCTGAGCACGAATTTATCTTGTTAGAACTGCGAACCACGTACGTTTTGGCATCCGCTGCCGGATGACACTTACTGTCCAGTGCATCCATAATGGAATAGCGTAGGATCAACGGAATGCTTTAGCAGTGTTATCGTGTATGGAACACAGCATTGCAGCCTACCAAAGAATAATGCATCGCGATTACCACCAACATTATTGCCCCCAACGAAAACTTGGGCACTGTCTTGTTTCTCTTCAAGTGTGGTCACAAACCACATAAGATTCGCCAGGTCAGAAAACTACTGGCTGGCTTCAAGGTGCAGTCCTCTGCGAAAACGCGCCTCAAAGGAGCGCCACCAAAGGAACTACCTCTCGGTGCTGCCACCCAGCGCTCAGGGCCTTACAGAGACACTTTATCGATCAAACCACGCAAAAACGCCCAAGATACCAACTAGACGCATATTTGCCCCAAATCCTTAAACAACAGCAAATCTGGTCGTCCAAAGGCGGTGTCGAAAGAGCTACACATAGTAGCTGTCGAAATTTTCGCCCACGGGGAAAAACTTCGTCCCCCAAAGATAAAAGGCCAGCGCAAATCGGATTCCCACGGGGCGAAAAAAACCTGCAGATGAAAAGCAGCCTCAGAAGCCCCTTCGAAGCTTTGGACCCAAACCCGACATAAAGCTATTAAGTCTGCTAACCTCTCTGGTTATGCACCTCTCGGCTCCTCGCCTTCGGAAGCAGCAGAGACAGTGTTGAAATGCTTGTCCACTAACTGCCTCAGCCTTTTCAACAAACTTTGCGATATTGGGCAGTCAGTTTGCCTTAAACAGCCATCCATAATCGCACCCACAGAGACCTGGCTTATACCAGACGTCTCTGACGCGGAGATCTCGATAGACGGTTACTCTGTTTTTCGAGCTGACACAAAACGAGGGATGGATGATGAGGTTGCTTTGTACCTACATGCGGCCCTGCCCATCCCGATTATCCTCTCTGATACCACTCCTGCACCTTTTTGTGATGCACTGTGGATTCAAATCCCACTGCGCGGGTCTGACTCCTTCCTTCTCGGTGTGGTCTACCGTTGCCCCTCGAGTCCTCCGGAAGATGACCAATCCCTCATACGACCACTTGAGCAACTCTCCTCCAGTTACAACTTCACTCATCTCTTGCTGGTAGGTGAATTCAGCGCTCCAAAGGCCTCCTGGATTGAGCTGCAGCGCGTCGGGTCAAGTGGACTTTTTGCAGCGGCGCTGACCAGAGTCGTTCAACAGAGCGCTTCGGCTCAACATGTCATTGAACCCACCAGATACCGCGCAGGCCAACTACCGTCCCTCCCGGATTTGAGCATCACCAACGAAAGACACTTCGTCGATCAGGTGACAATTAACGCTCCACTGGGACATAGTGACCACTGTGTGCTGGCCTTTGATTTTATCTGCTACTGGGCCAGAAATCACGAACGATTCGAAACTTCTGCAGTGCAGACTTCTCAGGGATACGCACCTTTCTTCATCAAGTTAAACTGGCACCAGCCTCAGTAGAAGACTTACACATGACCGTTGTCCAGAAAGTTCACGAGGCTGACGCGATGTTCGTCCCAATAAAACCAGCACACAGTCAGATGAGCCGCAAGCTACCTAAAAGGATTCGGCGCCTTCTGGAAAAGAGGTCTCAACTATTTTTCAAAAAGTTGACTACAGGAGACACAGAAGACGAGCTGGCATTTCGTAAACTGCGGAACCGCTGTGAAGCAGAAATCTGCCAATGGAACATACAAAAACAAGTCACCATTCTGGACCTCGCCCGGAAAAACAGAGATTGCTGTTTAAATACATGGGACATCGCCGCAGAAACAAGCCATCCGCATTCTCCTTGAGGGGCAGGAATGAGCAACCCACGAGTGACCCAATAGTGGTATCTGAGGTCTACAGAGAACACTGTGCGGGCCTAAATTCAGTCTCATCGTCCTAGTCCCATCAAATGTTGTCAAGGCGTAACTACAAACGGCCTCTACCCAATTTGGTCTTCACGGGGGAGGGCATTCATCAACTCTTGCACAAGATCAACCAGTTCTGTGCGTTGGGGCCCGACGAAGCCCATCCAAGGATCCTGAAGGAAACTTCGTTCACACTGGCAGATTACTTCTTCCTGGTGGTTCGTCAGTCGCTTGTCACAGGCCACCTTCCCTCTGCTTGGAAGGAAGCGATTGTTACATCAATCTACAAAACTAGTGTCCGACTATCGCCTGGCGGCTACAGGCCTATAAGCCTCACTAGCGTGCCGTGCAAGGTGATGGAACACATTCTGAAGCGAGCCATCCAAGACCACATTACCTCCAACAACACGGTATCTCCAGTTCAACATGGGTTTCTCCCAAACCGTTCTTGGATGACGAACATGCTCGTATTTATGGACAGCTTAACCCAAGCCAAGGACAAGGGACTCATATCGGATGCCATACTTTTCGACTTCTCAAAAGCATCCGATCGAGTCCCACACGTCTCGCTGCTTCACAAGCTCGAGTCTTACGGGATTCAGGGGAAGATCCCACACTGGATCAATGCGTTCCTATTAGACACAACATTCCGAGTGGAAGTAGGCTGGACCCACTCTTCGCCAGCGCCGGTCCCTATTGGAGTTTCTCAAGGCTCCGTTCTGGGACCACTGCTGTTTCTGATATACGTCAACGACCTTCCAGAAGTTCTTTCAAGTCCATGTCTACTTTTTGCGGACGACTTGAAACCCTGGAGTACCAATGCCAGTGCCCTTCAAGTGGATGTAGACACTACAAAACAGTGGTCGTTGGACTGGCACCCTCCTGTGAATGACGAAAAGTGCGTCCATATGTCATTTGGAGGAGAATCAGCGAACGCCTATGTCGTGCATGGTGAGAATGGACCAGAAGACATCACGAAGATAGATACCAAAAAGGGTTTGGGTATCTGGCTCTCTTCAAACATGTCCTTCTCACTGCACCATGAGAATTCGGCCCAAAAGGCATTCGCCGTTCTACGGGTGATTCGGCGCACCTTCACCCGTATTACTCGCACGGACTTCCAAGTACTCTATGGGGCTTACGTCAGACTGCTTCTTGAATACGCCAACCAAGTTGTCCACTCAGGGCGCACGAAGGACGTAACCCCCACTGAGCGTGTCCAGCGAGCTGCTACGAAAATGGTTGCCGGCCTTAAATCAGTGGACTACGAAATGCGTCTCACGACGCTTGGCCTCTTTTCCTCGAGTATCGCCGCCTCCGAGGGGACCTAACTCTTACTTATGCCCTGTTTGAACAAGGTTTGGCCAACAAATTTCTCACCGTTGAGCCAGCAAACACACGGCGGGGACATGGTAGAAGAATTTCAAGCTCAGAGCGAACACTTTTATCAGGCAAAATGTTTTCTCATTTCGTGTAGTAGCTGCGTGGAATACCCTTCCTCCGACAGTTGTCCACGCTCCTTCTAAAACCCAGTTCAAAGCACTATTAGACACATTCCTATGCGAGTCCTCGTGCTGGCAAACATACTGCCCCGCGCTGAGAACTTAAAGAGCAGTGCTACACCCTTTTTTCGCTTGTGTCTTTCAGGTGTACGACAGCCTCTGAACAACAAAAACAAAACTGACTCGGGAAACTTGGGCAAAATCCTCGATCCTTTGTGTCAGCCCGTGAATAAGAGACGCTTTTGAGCTTCGTTTAATCTAGAAACAAGTGATTCACAGACAGTTATCCAGCAAGGGCGGCGGTGACACAGAATGTGGTATTTAATTGGCACCTTTGAAAACGGAGCGACAAACGAAAGTCCCCAGGTCGTGCCATTAGAATACCATATTTCGTTGCGACGTGCGAGAGTGCTTATTACTACGTTCAACAACGAAGATGCAGCTCTGGATGTTTGGCTACTGGAATATCAAACACTGTTTATAGTCCCCCTCGCTGGTATCTTTACAGCAATTACCGTGCCCCGGCAAAACAAGACCCGTTGGTTTGCATTTTTGTTGCACCCAAGTGCATAAAACACGCCAGGGTTAACTCCTTGTATTAAATTTTAACAGTCGGTTAAACGGTTTTAGATAGGGGGAGCTGGATCAAACATTGTAGAAAAAGTGCGTAGTGCAGCTTGTGTTTAGCGCAGTGTAGAACGTTCGCACTTGGAATAACACAACATCAGGAGTGCAATAACAAATAGCCTACTAATTTGGAAACAAGCCAATAGAGGGCTGGATATGCGTAAGTAAAATGTCTTTCCAATAATTACGTGCTCGTTAGAAGGAGGCAGTTATACGGCAGAATTCTTCTAACGGCAGTACCTACAGGAAAACTCAGTTGACTAAAGAGCACGCAAAGCCAAAGACGGGATCTATGTTCCTGTAACTTATTGAAACTAACGAGTGGATTGAATGGGACCTTAGAGGAGTCCCATCGTTAAGTCATAGATTCCATCTTGAGAAAAGCTGAAAGAGCCTTTTTTTGCCGTAGGGAGTACTCGCGCGTTCTGGTATGCTACCGTTAACACGCTAGTAGCACAAAGGGCTAGTGCACGCCATAGTGACGGCGTATTGTGGGGTAAACAGTGGGTTTCAACACAACTGAGGCCGCACCTAGGTCGTCATTTGGCCACCGCAAAAGGCTTGAGTAGAACCTAACCTGCGTTTGCACAGCTAATTGTTGCAACCGTCCCTCTACTTTAACAAAGGTTAGAAACAGTTACCGGCCAAACGTCTGTCTCGTCGGACCCACAAAGCAACGCAGAATCCAATAATTTGCTGCAAAATACACTGGCGGTTCGAGGACAGTGCCAGCTGCCATTTGATTTAAGTCACGAAACCTGGCCATCTATGCTACAGGTACCTTATTGACCCGCATAATATATGCCCCCAGTATGAGTTTTTGGTCACTTGGATGAACATTTAACTCGTTCGGTTCACTGATTAACTTATTCTCTCCGTGGTGACATTCGGTTAATAATAATAATAATAATAATAATAATAATAATAATAATGTTCATTCCCAACTGGAAGGTGGCATGCCATCAGGCATGACCATAATGTTACAGTCGGAATAAAAAATGACTGGCGGGTTTTGTGGGTACAGGGGATTGCTCGGGAAGGGGACAGTGTCATAAACAATGGGCATTAATAATAGTAATAGTAACTTGTAGGAAGCATGCTGATTGAGGCATGATCAGGTCGTTACAACCTGAACGCCGCAGGTAACAACACAACGGGCATGCTTATTACGTGAAAAGTCACCACAGTTGTGGAAACCAAAAAACGAGGACAATGGGCATGAGGTACGACTAGCTGACCTGAACTAAAACTGAAAACCGTTGTAGACCATGAGTGACCTTGGGCGGTCAAGTAAATGGCTAGGGTTACCAAATGCAAAAATGGAGACGGAGGTTAAAGAATTCGATCTGGAGACAAACGGCAAGTTTTGTCTCAAAATATGGTTTAAATTGGAACTGAGTAGACTCACTGGTGTCACTGTTGTAGGGAGGTCAGGTGTAAAGGGTAGTTTTGATGGGGAGATAGTGCCAATGCGAAGGGCCAATCGAAGACCGTAAATGAAATTGAACGTTTGGAAGAGGCAAACCGAAATTGCGGCAGGAATCTAGGTTGTTTAAGTCCGGACGATATGTTTAGCGGTTTAGAACGAGGCGGTTGGGCCCAGGTGAAAATTTTGTTTGTGGTTGCGATTACAGGCTCGAGTTGGCAAGAGGCTGCGGTCGAGATTCTGAATAAAGCAGTTGCGGGAGTGCCATCAGACTGGGTATGGTAGTGCCATGCCATCATTGCACTGACATACTTCGGTTTCTGGACAGCCCCGTAACGGTCGTCAAGGTTGCCGCAATCGGACAGTGGATACGCATTTTCGTGGCAGCTGGATGCGGGTTAGACGAGGAGATTGACACAACTAGAGTCAGGCCAATGCAGAGTCACGGAAAATTTCCAGTCAGTAGGAGCACATGTGAGTGTAGACCGCGGACAAGCCAGATTGAATGAATAACGGTTGTACGGAGCGTTTGCGCAACTACGGCCGAAGTTTGAAGCTTGGGAAGAGGGAGAATGAGGAAGGAATAGGACGCAGTGTCAGCACATTGTTGGCCGAAACTAATTTGGCTGACGCTTGCCGCCGTCTCAGAAGCAGTGGGTTGTCCGCTTTTAAACTAACACGCGTTATTTGATGAATGCTCCCTCACCCCCAAATTAATTAATTTGGATTCATTTTCGTCACCCTGCCATCCATGAATCAGGATTACTCCCTAAATGCCTAAAGCCACCCGGGATCGGTTATCACTCTCATTTTGAAAGTATCAAATTTTATTTTCCGCACAACTTAGTACGCCGAGCTAATCATCCCAATATCCAGTTGCATCTCGGCCACAATTCGGCCCCTGATTGTCAGTTGAGAAGGCTTATGGAAAAAGGCTCTCCGGTCCCGTCTCTCGAAGTCACCCAGAGCAAATGTAACTTGCAGTCTGAGGTGGAAACCAGCGTGGGTCCCGGATAAACGCACTGGCTTTGGCACGCTTCCGGACGTTGTGTTAGCCTTGCTTTATATTCAGCACAGACCGCTGTGCCATTTCTAACCGCTCCCTCAGAGAGAAGTATATGGGCTTAAGAAGAAACATCCATAAACAGGTTTCCCATGGAAACAGTTCTCAGGAAGGCTGCAAGCAAATAAACTCGCGGAGGAATGCTGAAGCAAAAAAGTTTGACTTCGTGCGTGCACTTCAGCTGCTTTCCGCCATTTCGGGTTAACAGGTATTGTTATCCTCAATGGTTACTCTCATCCAAACCTTCCGTCTTTTTACTTAACCAACATCATTATTGGTCAATGTGTATTCCCCTAGCCTCACATGACCGTACACCGGTTAGGGTGCGTCTTCTCCCTGCACATCAACATTCGAAGAGAAGTCATCTTTACTCGTATTAGTGCATCGCTTTAAGATCTACCGAAATTCATCGTGCAGGTTGGCTAGATAAACGTCTGGGCCCTCAGTTCGAGCACAGGAGGTCCTTTTTTCGAATTTCGTTTTGACCACCCTCTGTTCATTCATCTTCTGTCTGCGCACACACTAGCCATATTGACATGCTGACGCTACGGAAGGTAGGCTAGGAGTTCCCATAATCGTGGCTGTCCAAGTGTCTGTGCAACTAAGGCAAATTAAATATTTGCATCCACATTACCCTCATTTTAGCAGTTCTCGGAGTATCTCCTTAGGTCCACAACAAGTGAGAAGCAATTGACCCGAGTTTCGATTTCTTTGGAGCCCATCAGCTTTGCATATCCTTGGCAGTGCCGAGTTTTCAAATCCCCATATCTGACAGGGGGATTGTGTGTCACCATCACTCCACCAGCGCACGCTTGAAACATCTAAATTGTCATGACCGAACATGTGAACGTGTTCACTTTCAAGCACTAGAATGGTAGAGACTTCGGACGAGAGTGACTTGGATGCGTATTTCACGCATTTGGCAACCTTCTGCAACTTAATTCTTGCATTCAAGCAGTACAGACTCATTTGTATGCACACTATACCTTCGCCAAATAGCCTCGTAGGTACGCTGCGTCTTGTCCAAAAAGTAAGCTTGTCACACTTGCGGTGATGATGTCTGGGATAGAGGAAGAAATGCTGAGTGTCATAGATGTGACCAGGGAGTGCGCTGCCTTCTATCGACTTGTTTAAAGTGTTACTTTTATATTCGTCCCACCGCATATAAAACGTTTAACCTAGGTATTTACTTCTAAGACACAAAATAGAAAGCACCATTCTTCCGAAAAATAAAAAATAAGAGGTCACTAAAGTCGCTTTAGCCCACGTACACGAGCACACACCACAAGCAGACCAGATTGGGGACTATCTTTAGATGCTTTGAAAGTGCGTGACTCTTGCATTGCTGTGCGCAGCATGTGCGCAAAAGCACACCTCATCCACTATGGAGCACACGAACAAACTCAAACGCTCGACGCTTTATGGAAAAATGGCACGGAGAAAGTGTACTGCGCCAAACAACGCAATGAATCTCAAGTTCACACCGCATGTTTGAATGTACCAATCCGCCTAAAACAACTCAAATATCAGTCATGTATTACCCTCAGCTGCTGCTTCTACCAAACACGTGTTCACTCAAGAGGTGTGGGCTATCCTACCCTTGCTATGCAGCAGTGATAAAAAATTACCCAATACGCCCGATTTCACATCATTCATTTTACAGATGTCCATGGTCATGGCACTCTTTGACAGAAGCAACAGGAACTCACAACCCGTCTAATGGTAGAAAGATGGGAAAACTCAGTGAAATCACGGGCAACTTATTGTGTTTCTACAAAACTTGACACACAGAGAATACGCCTTCCTTGCAGGCGTCAAGATCCAGTCGGAATGAGGCAGCATCACACCCGGGCAAAATGCACCAAGGCCAATTGTAAATAGGGGTGAAAGCCTATCCTTGTAGGAGGCATCGAACCTGGTCGGATCCCAACGCACCTTCGTCAGAAGACAGTGGAGAAAGACGATTCCCACAATGTACCGTTTACGCGGTAGGTATGCATACAACGCAGAATATGGTAAAAGGTCATGGCAGCGGACGTACCACCTGCTTCTGGATTTTGCTGCACAAAGAAAATATAGACGCAGATGGTTATCTCGGTTAAGCGAATGATGGTAAGAAGCAGCAGGAACGTTGAAAAGGTAAATTTAAGTACACCGGATCCCGCACACCAAGCCCCGTTACATTTAGTCGGCACCGGCAGCATTGGCTGCCATTGGGTTCGCATGATGTCTCCGTAAGGACGGTGGGAAATTTTGTGGAAAGACTGGTTTCTTCACATGTTTTCTTCTTCATTGGATTTGGAAATAATCTTAAAAATATGGACAACAGTTACGCCCTCTATGTCCGCGGAAACTCAAAATGGAACATCCACTCGTGACCCGTATAGGAAAAAGTCTCCTATCATTCCGACAGACTTCCCGCCAAACTAGGCCGAGAAGTTCGTCAGAGTTACTTTGAACTTCGGCAATATCAGGTATGGACGACCTGGTTGGCTGTTATCCACTTCACCTGGCCCATGATCTACATCCACAGGATCCCAAAACGGACCAAAAAACCTGCTATCTTATATCGGCTTCGTTCTACCTTTGTTTCCTTGCCCAGCCTGAAAAGAATCCCGCTGCTCAAAGAATAGCACATCCCAGCCCAATGACCTCAACTGTAACGTCCGTTACGGGGCTGTCCGAAAACCGGAGTATGTCAAGACAATCATGGCATGGCACTGCCATATCCAGTTTGATATCACACCCGAGACTATTCTCTTCCTACTCGCGGTCATACCCTCTCGCCCACTCGTTCCATTAACTGCAAATACGAACAAGCTCCCCACCTGGCCCCAACTGCTTCCGGGGCAAGTTCGTTCGAATTTAAGCATTTCTTTGTGTCTATGCTTCCCGCAAAATTCATTAACATTCTATACAGCTCGCGTTTTGCCACCATCTCAATCTTCCAAGGAACTGTTATGCCCGACTCCACGACAGCGACACCGGTGAGTCTCTACAGTTTCAGTGTACACCATGTTTCTGAGATTCCTGTTACTGTCCGCTTTGCTAACCCCTCCACTTCATCATCCCCACTTACGCTTTTTGTGACCCTGGCCATGAGCCTAACTGTCCAAGGGCACGAGGCCTAAGCGGTGGTTTTAGGTTTTAGTTAAATTTGACCGGCTGGATGACGCAAACTCTGCTGCTTCACCAGATTTGATGTTCTGGTTCCTCATTTTCCACCGTTTACACTTTTTTTGCAATGTGCCAGGCATGAAGCCTATTTTTACCCTCCCTCGCTTTTTTTGCCCACCACCTAACGATCCGACCTTGCTCGATATTCTCTCCAAAAACGCTTATTAACTGTGCTTCCCTGCCCGTGCCGGTTTGGTGGTGACCACGCCTACATCGGATAATGCCCACCGCCTTCGACGCTGTCCCTTCCCACAACCCCCCTGTACCCACAATCCCCGCCAGTCATGCTTTTTTTCTGACTGTAACCTTATAATCGTGCCTGACGGCGTGCCACCCACAATTTGGGAATAAACATTATCATTATCATTATCAAGAAATGCGCAAGTCCACCGGCCAATGAAATAACCACTGCGTTAGTCAACAGACCGCTGAAAAGTTCTCCTAAAGACCCGCACCGAATCCATCAACCTCTAATATTCTGTTTAAAGCGTTGTGTGGCCTGAAAATCCGTGGGCTATTTGGTTGCCTTCTCCTAAAGGACCATGGCCTCCGGAACTCCGTAGGTAGGCTTAGTCTAGGCCGGTTGTGCCAAACAACTTTCACGAGACATATCATGGGCCCTCTCCAAGCAGCTAGACTACGTGCCCCTGAATGACCCATAAAATTTATACGACATTCGAATTTCCCCCGGTTCAGAACCAGGCGACCGTGTCATCGGGACTCCCACTTGCATCTAACCTTCTCGTGTGGCTTCTGGCATAATCCCGGGAAACACAACCTCCGTCTAGTAATCTACTAGAAAATCAACTATCCCTTTCCCACCCAGTTATAAATATGAGACTCAGGTCGGAGCTTCGTTGCTAGACCATCAGAAAGAAACAACCCAGCTGGTCAGTAAGTCCTAATTATTCTTTCAGCCCAAAAAAACGAACCAATACCTTGCATCCGAGCTAGAGCCAGAATGCTTTTGTCCGTGGAAGGGGACGCTTGAACGTATTTAGAGTTCCACAGTTAGGAACCTCAGCGTGGTGATGGAAAATAATGAAACCTCTGAGTGGGAGTAGGACACGTACAGCCTTTAGGCTCAACTAGCGTTACACGATGTGGAGGGCCCTATCCACATTTATAAGCACTCGAAGAACCCAGCCAAGCCAACGTGAGATGGAACAAACCCAACTCCCAGCTGCAACACTAGAATCGCCACCAAAGGGAACCCTAGAGGCTTTAGAAGTACACTACTCTTTGTTTGTGTACATAGTGAGAAATGCACCTTTCCGCATTCCATCCCCAGCGCCTTGCTCCATTAACTGATTTTCGGCAAATATGCCAAGCGCGGAACGCAAATCATTGACATCTGCAGATGTGTGCATGTTACGGCGAAATTCTAGTGGTATCCTTCGATAACCTAACAGACGACTTAGCCAAGCCCCTAACAAATATATTTAGGGTGGTCACTTTTCTGGCAAGTTCCCACAAGACCGGTAGTGTTGTCGGATGCTACCTCTACCAAACAGGAGGCATATCTCTACCAGGGGATTAGTGGCCACTCACAATGCTTCAGTGGCCGCAAAATTGTCAGTACGCATGGCAGTCGTGTCACTGGATATGTTCCCACCCACAACGGACTACACAAACAGCAATCAACATGGCTTCAGAAAAGATCGCCCCTATCTAACTAATTGGCTGAGCGCGGCTAATGGACGGACAGACACGGTGGATACTTTTATCCCCCCAACACCATGAATCCTTGTTTCTTGGAAGCGTTTAGTAAGGTAGAACAAGACGTTGCTTCAACTCGTGCCAACTCAACAGGGATCTCAGGATGTCCACACCGATTGCTACAAAGTTGCCTCAGGAAAGGAAAATTCGTAATCAACACGGACGCAATTTCAGCGGTGTTATATCCCATTTAATTAAGCGTAAAGTCACACCATTTTTCGGGGCCCTTGTGTTTGATAGTACCTAGAGTTTCATGAAACACACACGGATATTGATTCTCAAGAAAGACGAACCAGCTTCTCGGGCCTCTCGGTGTTTCAGTATAAATCGGAATCACTTACGAGACGATATACCCATCAGACCCCTACGAAGTGGGTGACCATCCGCTAGCTAGTAGTGAGCGTGACCTGAGTGCGTCCATATCTGGTGACCTCAGCCATTCAAGCAACAATGAGATGACGGTGAAAAAGTACCACAAGAGGTCAGACGAAGCACCCAGGCCTATCTTAAATGAACACATCACAGTCAATTTGATCAGGTGACACGAATCCACCAATGAAAATCAAAATCCGGCCAGGCACGCAATCAACAAAAAGGGTGCGTCACTCATTGATCTGGCGCGGCGTGAGGTCACTAGACGAAAGCTAGTACATTCTATTAACGAAAGTCTTGCATTTAGCAGACTTGATGAAGACTATATAATTTCACAAGCAATATCAAGTCCTTAAAACCCATGCAGAGAACCATTGGAAAGCACCAACATAACGGATCGTCCGTAGCCCCAGCCTACCAGGATAACCACCTATTATCCCTCTCGGTAGGAGTTGTATTGTCCTGTAATGATTTTTTGACAAAAGCGGTGTCAGATGAAAAAACACTGCCTCTTAAAACTTCAGGCTGAAAAAATTCTGTACCCTTCTGCCAACCGTTGAACAACCATAGCCACTAACGGTGAGAAGGTTCGTAGACAGTCGGAGCACGGAGGCCCTATCAATCTACGCAACAACTTGCGCTGCCACCAGCCGTTTTCCTCAACCTTGCATCATGAAAATTGGGGGGGTAAAAGGGAAAAAATTAGGGAGAGCGTTTAAAACCAGTGGAAAAGGAAGACGGAATGAAAAACGAACTTCATGTTTTGTTCCTATATAAATAATTCCTTTATCAGCAGGCAGTCTTATATAATTTTTGTGGAAATCGGCAACATCCCACCGCCTCCGATTCGGCGGCTCCTAGGGAATGGCCGAAGACCGCACAGCAGCAAACGGCCACCGTCAATAGCTTCTTAAAATTCATGCCACCCAAACTAGATCACCATAAAGCTACCACTTTCCTAGAACCCTACACAACCCGTGACATCCGGAAGCATTCGAATTAATCCAGGCTATTAAATTAATTTCTGTAATACTAAAGTCACTTGCTCCATAGTTATTAACATGATGCAGCCACGGCATTTCACCTCTTCGGTCAGCTCAAACCGACAGCCAGTGATTGTACTCATAAGGTGAAAACCCCTCTACGACGATAAAACATCACTATTTAGCAGAGAATTTCGCTGGGTTGCTTTTGAGACGTCACATTTTAAATTTTGCGCTTTATTGGGATAAGTAATTGATTGACGGACAAAGGTTAGGAACTTGTAACAAAGTCTTCTAAGGTTTACTTCATATTTATCTTGAAATGATGAAAATGAATGATAGTGTCCACCATAATTAGTGACAATATGGGACGCTACCAACCAACTGTTCACTATACATTAAGCGGCCGTTTCTATACAACAAGTTATCGGCTTAGTGTATAATTACTGCATTCATTTCCGAACAGCTAGGTCGATTTTTCCCACAAAGTCGCCACAAACTGATCCGATAGTTTTAATGCGTGGATGTCACGCCGGCGCGCTGGAGGTTCAACGCATTCCTTCATGGCCACCGGGGATGCTCGTGTGGATTCCGTCGTTACCACTAATAAAGTGCGATCATTGGTATTTTGTTAAATATGACAATTTTTTTCAAAGGTTGACACACACAATGGTACCCTCAGTGATGATTCAAGTGTAACTACAAACAGCAATTCACGCCCAAATGGGTGCATTAGCAACAAGGAAAATCCTTGGTGCAAAGGTAAACTTTTTTTAAAAGGAATGCATCTTTTGAACAGTTCCAGGTGCTTCGGGTGACAGTTCTGATATGGAGTTTGGTACGGTGACTCGGGATTCAGACTGGCCTACGCTACAGAGTGCTGTAACGCTCACTCCTCATCCAGCGGCCTCTAGTGTTATGGGTACAAAAGGAAAAGATAAATCAAAGCGAAAGGTATTCATCGTGGCCTTGTTGATAACAATGAATAGAATGTTGATTCTTCACTCGACGATGTCGTGGTGGAATCTCGTCCTCAGACAGTCACTGGCGGCTCTCAGAAAAAGAAATGGGAACAAGCCACCATCGAGTGCATTTTCCCGAAACCGGTGTGCTTTGATACTAACGAACCTTCAAGGACCCGTTGGAATCGATCATCAGGTATGTACCCTTTACTTGTCTGATGTCTGCCTAGACATTTCGGAACATGACAAGGAGAACCAACACAATGGGAAGGGATCTGATCAATGTGGAGGAAGCGAGAAGTCTGGATCATTCATGAGGACGTCAGATCGAAGCTCTGGTGTTGGTAACCAACAGGGTGGGCGCCCTCGACCGTTTGTCCGCTTCGTTCGGTTTTCGAAGCCATCTAGACCACAGGTGAGTCCGTTGAATTGCTTGGTTGCTCTGGTTGGCTTCCCATCCAGGTGACCGAACTTTCGACACCCTCATCATGACTGACCCCTGCGAATGAGTGTGGTTTTTGTCTGGATATGGGTACATGTGCCAGTTCTGAATAATCGGTTTTGAGTACAATGCGAAGCCGGATGAAGGACTGGAAGTGCCCGGCTCCTGATTTTATTGCAGTGAATCGAGTCACTTTAGCTATCTGGCACAAGTTGTGCTTGCTTGGATGCCCGACAGTTCTTGGGATTTCGTGTGCACATCGGTTTGTTAAGTGTGGATGAAAGATGAGGTAATCTGTTCTGCGGACTCGTTCGTGACCGCTCTGATGGGTGGATGTTTTTCGAACTTGTAACCAGTAATTTACGAAACTGGGGACAACTAGTCTACTGGTCGTTGTCCTCAGCAAACCGTCAACACCGTTAGTTAATGCAATTTATTCGCGGCTAGAGACGAGGTTATTGCCCCGATGCTGAAGTTTATCTGGTCCCTTGCAGTAAACTACCCATCATGCCGTCAATAGGTTCATTTAGACTAACGAGTGTGATCCTTGACCCATCTTTTATCTACCTCGGCTTTCTAAAGTATCCGACCAGCTGGTGGATACAGTATGTCATAGTGATGCCGCATTTTAGTGTTATCAACCGCAGTACGGCAGTGGAGCATCAGTGTCACCACCGATGTTGCTGTCTCTGATGATGATGATGAGCCGTAATTTGGGCTTAACGTCTGACCCCTTACCCAGCCTCCGTTGTGTAGTCTTGTGGTGAGTCCTCCAGTGTTAGCCTGCACGGGCTAACCTCGTCTGTGACAAATTCGGATGCACGCCAGATCCCCTGTCTGCACGGGAACCTCGGAACATGATGATGGTAACAATGTATAAAGTTACAGGTCGCTTTACATAAAAGGTCTGTCCATTGCCAGAAACCTGTGTAAACGAGATGCACAACAGCAAAACCTCAGTTGCTTTCACAGGAACTGGTTAACTGGAGTCACAAATGTGGCACGTGTAGGACATTGGTTCGGCCTGGCGTGTGATGCTGCAACGGGACCGGTCTCCGCGGGGAAATCTGTGCTCGGACATCCGCAACGACTCCCAAAGCTTGCTTGTGATGGCACTGCTCCTTTGCCCTCCAATCCTGTACACTGCAAGTAAAAACTTTACTATATAGGCCAGGCTGCACCATACTGGCTAGGGTTAGCCACTTCCTCCGGAGGCTACCGTGACTCGTTTTGATCACTTGTGTATTCTGTTCTATTTACAAAGATTTCTTGCTATGGGCTTCTCTTCCCCTACAAGCTTTGTGTTTTATTTTTAACAACTGACGATGGAGAGCGCATGTGTCATCAAAGATAGCAACACAGTGATCACAGGCGTGACCATAGAGCGTCTTTTTCCACCGAAATTTATTGTGAACAACCTCTCCCTGGAGAATCACTGAATTATATTTGGAACCTTGTACTGGAAAAAAACAGGACAATGAGGAATGTTAACCTACCGCTGAGACGTCCACATTTCCAAGCCTTAATATGGAAAGACTGACAGTAACCACTGACATTCTTCGCAACGTTCTCCGCCAACCACAGGGATGGTCATGGAGACCATATCCTAGAAGGCCATGAACATTGACTCTATGTAATCCCTTCCACATCCTTCTACCACGTTCGTCACGCATCTTGCGCCATTCTGAAGGAAGCACGGGAAACAGCACTGCTCTCAGTAAATAATTCCGCATGCCTAGCACAGCCGAGCCACCACGGCTCGCAATGCCGGACGTTTTCCGCGGCCGTTAAACCTACTACACAACCAACCACCCGTTTTCCGAACACCTTGTCACATATTCGTCGACGTTATCCTGGAACACCAACGTTTCGGTGGTCAAACTCTTCAGGCGCTTCAAATCATCTACCTTAAAGGGTCATGTTTTGCGACAATACAGTCCTTACCCTCGAGACCAATTGCTATACCTTGTGATGCATCTTAGTAAATGTGATTCGGACTTACGAAGTTCGTGTACTGACTGCATCTGACATTCACGACGGAGCTGCCACAAATCCTCCAGTGCTTGTATTACAAGGTGCATGTTCTGAAGCATGACTTTACACCTATTAGATGGGAGGCGCACCCCAACGGACTATGATGCTGATCAGCTTATTCAACAGTGCTTGTGCCTTCAGAGATTAGGGCGACATCGGAAACAGATGTATCCCGCAAGGACGAAGTTCTTCGCCACAGCCATTGATGTCCAGTGAGGCCCACTTGGTGTTAACCGTGAACTCAAACTTAATCAGTTCCTTCAAGTATTCGGACTCCATCGTCGTCGCAAATGATCAAGCACGACAAGAGATAGACGTTCACATCGACAGCGCCAGGAAGACGTTCATACAGCCTTACACCGGTCTACGGAAGCGCTCTTAAGTCAGCCGCGTACACGCGTTTGAGGCCTGCACTCCGAACGGTCGATCTTGGAATATTTGGCCTCTGGTGCGTTGGAACGACATGTTATCCAATGATCACCATCGACAGCACATTGGTGTTCAAAGCTGCTTCACAGCTGTATGGAGATGCTTCGCTATCGTCACGATTGACGACCTTACCGCGGTGTGGCGGTTCCTGTACCTCCGTGACACACTGATTTATACTGGGGGAGGGACATCTCTACAACACCCGCAAGTCCTGTTATACCAGGTTGGTCAGTAGTTGGAGCTCTAACCAACATGGTCTTATGGTCCTGCAGGTTGGGGGTTGGAGTATGTGTGGTAACTTATTCCCCAAAAACTAGGATGAACTGACATTTCCCGCCAAACACCACTGCGTTGTGGTCAGGTTGTTGAGCCGGTGGCTTTGGTCGAGGACCCTAATTTCCATCTTATCTGGTTGTGGGTGCCCTACCATTATCCCCGCCCACGTACAAACGTGGTTCCTGCAACTAACAATACTGTCGTATCCAATGCTGGCGTCGCAATTCGCATTCATATAACGTACCTCGCCTCTCCAAATTGATCCAGCGACGCAGTAGCTGGGACACATCCTCCGCAAACCAGACTCCAAAATGTCGGAAGTCCACCTGCAGTCAATGCGCTGCTGAGGACCGGTGCTATCGCAACGGAGGACATCTGAAAACCTGGCTGTCTAAAGTTAAAGCAAACATGTAACTATTTGGTGTGCAGGTGGTTTGCAGGTCAAACAGTGGGACCTTGTTCATCCTCCAGGAGAAAGTCGCCGCAAAGTAAAGTAAAGATGTTCGATGATGCTGAACCATGAATGATCAAAATGGCACGACCATCTTGGATAAAGCACTCACCCGCTGGTCTGAGAACCTAGAAGAATTATCGCGGCCACCCCCTGTCACTCATTTGGATTCGATAGCTGAAGTAGAATCCTGGACGGGGAACCTGGAAACCCCTATGGCCTCGGAGGTTTGTGACTGCGTATATTCTCTCAAGCGCCACCCAGCTGCTGGTCCGGATGATCTCCCACCAACATTGCTCAGTCAGCGTTTTTCTGATGTGTTTGTGTGCATTTTGGAAAAGTAGTGTTCCAGACAACGGGACAATCGGCGATAGTACTCATTTTCAAAAAGGGACTCCGCGTGAGTGGTAACCACGGGGAATCAGCTTGAGAGCAGCAAGCGGGATTCCAACCTGGTAGGGGTTGTGCTGACCATATCTTGACACTCCGTCAGGTGCTAAAACAAGGTCAAACGTAAAAACGACCCACAAATTTGGTATTCTAGGATTTCCAAGGTGCATTCGTCTCGGTTGACCGGTCTGTTCTTGACATGCTTGCCAAGCAAGAGGTGCCTCGTGTTTGTGAACAAAGGTCCTTTGTATTCTCAGACTTCCGGGCGTGAGATTATTCGAAGAACTCTAAAAGCTTCTGTACACAAGTCAGTGTCCGTCAGGGTTGGCCGCTCTCTCCATTCCTACTTAGTTTCGTGATCGACGAGATAATGAGGCGAACGTTGTTGGGTCTTCAAATCCCTGGTGTTCATATAACTGCTGACGAAAGTCTTATCGATCTGGAATGTGCTGACGAAATCGTTCTCGTCTTCGAAGAGAAGGCGCGTGTTTTTGAATGTCCTTCGGCATGCGCTTTGCACCCTCAAACTGTAAGGCCATGCTCCTTAACATGCAGTCGCTGAACACGCCACTTGCAATCCGGAGTAGACACTCGAAGTTGTGGGGCGTTTTACGTATCAAAGACGAACACCCAACTTACGTTCTTGTCGCAACCAGAACTTTCGGCCCGTTGTAAAGGAACACTCAGATCCCCATATAATTGTCTGGCGGATCCAGAGATACAGTCTTTTGGGGCCTAAGCAGATACAATAAAGAGGTAGTGGTAGGCCTCTCGAGATTCGTATGCAGACGTCAAACCAATCGCGCAGAGGTGACTATCAATGCGTGTTCAATCAAGTAAAGGCACCCCTGGCTCAAAACAACGCTCACCCCAGGATGTCCAGCTGCAACGGCTTCCGCATCACCAATGATACGCAGCCGGAAGCGAAAAGAGTGCGACGGGCTAGTCAGTTCGATTGCAGTACTTACAGCGTGTGTCCTTGCTTCCGACAGGGCATACCTCAGTGGAAAGAGAATCCATCTTGTACGCAGCTGTAGCTTGTGTGTGCCTCACAGTATGAACAGTAAAGGCAGTGTTGACCACATCTTCACACTCCGTTAGGTGTTAAAGCAACGCCACATGTACAGACGACCCACAATCTTAGTGTTCCTTGACTTAAGGGTGCGTTCAGTTCTGTCGATCGTCCAGTACTGTTAACTACACTTGCTCAACAGGGTATGCCCAGAAGTTTGTGGAGATAATCCGGGCCCTATATTCACATATCTCTGAGCGTTCGTATAAAAAGTGGTGTCCGACAAGGATATCCACTCTCTCCATTATTGTTCAATTTCATCATTGATGAACTAATGAGGCGAACGCTGGATGGTCGTCAAAACCATTGTGTTCAGATTGTTGAATGTTGACCTGGAGAACGCAGACGTCATCGCCCTCATCTTTGAAGACCAAGGCGAGACGCAAGCCCTGTTGAATAGGCTGACCATCGTCATACCATCTTTCGGCATGTGCCTAGCACCTGAAAAATTCGAAGTCATGCCTCAGAACGTACAGTCTCTGAAAATACCCCTAACGATTCAAGGAGAACCACGAGGTTGTGAAGAATTTTACCTCGGTAATTGTATTAGTTCTGATGGAAATGTCCGATGGAGCCAGTGGAAGACTCTCAAAGGCTCGAATCGTGTTTGTTAGTTTGCGTCATTTGTATTGTCAAGGCATATCACAGGATCTTAAAGGTCGCCTGTACCAGGCTACAGTAAGGGCTGTGTTGTTTAGCTGCGAGACGTGGCCTCTGCGGACAGATGTGAGGCGTCTTCAGGTTTCTGACCACCGATGCCTCAGAAGCGTTGCTGGTTTTGGATGGCCTCAACGGATTAGTAACGTGGTGAATAGAAGACGGGTATTTGGTTGTGTAGCCGGTACTTTAATCGCAAAGAACACCCAGCACCATCAACTACGGTAGCTACGCATGCCGAAAGACCTACTGAGACGAGTGTTCTTCGTGCCTCCTGAATTGCGCAAACCACCGGGTGGACAACGTATGACTTGGCAGAAGGGTGTGAAAGAGATTACTAAGCGTTTGACTGTTGTTCATGTTGTACGCCTTCCGGGATGAGGTCCCCGTGACCCCACCTGTGCTTGGCTGGAGACATTGCAAGAAATGGCGGCTGATCGATCAGGCAATCTTTCCAGGTTGTCTGATTGAGCTTTTAGAGGTGTAGGCACCTCAGAATTCTTGACATGGGCCAGCACTAGGTTTCCTCACTTGCCCATTCTTTTTCTTCTTTTCACTCTAAGGCTTTAAATATGATGACGATGATGATGATGATAATGATCAAACACAGCAGCACTACAGCTCTATCACCACATCATGGTAGTAGCCTTTGTTGAGCTAATTGAGCGTGTGACTACCGTATCCTAGTTACAGCTGTCCATGCTAATTGCGAAGAACCAATGGAATAAAGTGGAAACTTGCTACTGGTGGGGCGACAGTTGTTCATAGCATATGGCCTGAGAAGCGAGCTCTCACAGAATCGGTCAGCAAGTTTATCTAATAAAAGTCGTAGTGGAGCGGGAAGCTTTTGGAATGGGGAATCTGGTGTGCAGTTATTCTTTCATGAACCGAGTGTAACCTTTGCATCAGTTTGTAGAAAGTGCATCCCTCACCCAGTGCTTGTAAAACGGGCTTGCAAAGATAGTTTCAACCCTTTCTCAACTGATGCGCCAGGGAAGCCAAAAGGGGAGCAGTCAGACCAAGAGTAGCGAGACCTCGTTTTACGAGGCGGTCAGTGGGTAAAATCGTACTGTCCTCTGCGATGAGTGTGAAGGCAGTATGATGTTTCCCCTCCCCCCCCCGGCGACTAGCGTGTTCATATTCATGAGAGCAGTGGTACTGCCTTCCCCGCTATACCCTTGGGCCTAGTTGAATCACGTGACCGTCGCCCACCGGTGGAGGGCCACAATGAAAGACTACCGGTACTTCTGGGGCACATGACTTGATCCCGATCACTCCATGGTACGTGCACGCCTAACAGTTCGTTCCCCTCCAGGCCCTTGCAGGTCAGCAAGAAGCGTGCTAATCCACCATTTTCGAAGAACTACCATAGCTCAACAGTATCGATCTGAGCTAGCTCAACAACCCTCTACTGTAAACCAACCGTGTACTGGTGGCGAGCATGTGGACGAAGTATGGCAAAGTGTGGAAGGTGGTGTCTTTCCGATACGATCGAATTCCTACTGGGTATAGTCGAGATTGCTAGTCTTGATTGATGCCGGGAATCCATACTAGCAGGCAGCCAGTACGACGGCGAACGTAAATCCCTCAAACGCCAAATAATAAAGAGCCTAAGGAAAGACCGAGAGCTTTGGTGAATATCGAAAGCTCGGGAGATGAAGAAGGCTTTTGCTACCGGATCGACTGGCCCTAGGAAAGCAGCGGTCAGTGAAGCGATAAGTGAAAAGGGCGACTCATTAATTCACTCGCAAGATCGTCGACTGGAAAGATGGGCCGAACATTTCGAAGAACGGTTTAGCTAGCCTCCTGCCACGGCCTTGGAGAATGGAATGGGCGACTGGAATGTAAACCTTGATCGCCCGTCAGGAGAAGAAATAAGATGCGAAATATGCATACTCAAACGCAAGCAGGCATCAGGGCCGGACGGTTTGTATCCAGCCCTCTTCAAAGAGGCGGAGAACCCCAGTAACTTAGCTAACAAAGCTCATTGGTGCGGTTGGGATTGAAGAGGAATGGGACATATCGGCAGTTACTCCTGTCTTCAAAATGGTTACGCAGACGCTGTGAAAATCATTGTAGTATTAGCTGTGGCATCGAATGAGCTCTCTGGTCTTATCCTTCGAAGGTTGACTGAACACAGGGAAAGGCAGATCCGTGAAAACCAAGCTGGTTCCGTCCTGCAAGAGGATGCATCGATCAGATCTTCACCCTCCGACAGATCCTGGGACAACGACACTGCTTCTAGCGACCAACATTGGTTGTCTTCCTAGACTTGGAAGCTGCTTTTGACTCTGTAGACCGTGAGGCACGATGGCAGTGTCTATGTTTCATAGGTGTCCCCCACAAATTCTTGACCCTCCTTAAGGCGCTGTACGCCAACCTGCGGACGTGTGAAGGTCTACGGGAAGCTCTCACCTGAGTTCACAACATCAAGTGGTGTCATGCAAAGCTGTTTTCTTTCAGCTTTCCTCTTCATTGATACATTTATGGAAGACTCACTACGAACCTTTAATGCTTGTAGGACCGAAATGCTCTTTTTGAATCTGATGCCATTATGATGCAAACAACATTAAATAATCTAAATAATTCTGCCTCGCGGTTTTGCATGTGATTCACATCTGCAAAGTGCTACTGCAAGATTGAGTGGGCTCGAACCCTAACCTCATGCTTGCGAGTGAGCCAATTGACGTGGTAGACAACTTGTTGTTGTCGATAAGAGTATGCAAACAGCAGCTCGTTAGTCTGATCCCCAACCCGGCAGACGGCACATCACAACATTCCTAATGCCTTCAGAAGCTCATTATCATGTCATAGCTTGTCTGATTGATATCTCTGGCTGTACGTTTCCTAATAACATGATCCTTGATTAACCGTTGTCTTTCCTGTGCACAGCGTCGCCAAAGCAACACTTCTGCTCAGTCCACACCTAACCCAGCTCGCGGTACAGCCGTCCAAAACACAGGTATTTCGCAGTCACACGCTGGTCCACGCTGGTCTACTGGAGAGCCCGCTGCTTTGTTCTCTGGTAGATCGTCATCTCAGAATCGTCCAATCAATCCTCGCCTGAATGGTATACCCCATCCTTTTATCCCAATCCCATTGTATGGGCCGGCTTCACAAAGTCCTGGTGTTTCACCCACTTTCCGTGAGTTTTGTTTTATGCGATCACGATGAACCCGCCAGAAAGATCAATGCAATTTTGGCGGCTACTTTGGTTAGTACACTCGCCCATCCATAAACGTAGATTATTAATAAGACATCTACAATGCAACCCCTTCAAGGTCAGAAGTTCGTTGTTACAGCGGCTTGCTTGAACGAGCTTCATTTCTCCCTGTTATGGCGGAAAACTCGACGGTGGTCTCCAAGGTGTTTAAAGTATGACTAGATGTTCCATATTCTTACCGTAGGTAGACTTGATCCAGCCCATTTCCTTTATCCACTGATACCACTTAGAGCCTTGTAACTAGCACGCTTCATCTTACATTTGTTTTTATATTTTTTAATCGATATCTCTTCAACGATTGCTCCCCTAGTATGCTTCGGTACTATAGAGACATTTCAGTTTTTGTGTTTACTGCTGTGGTACGACAGCTGTGTACTGAATAGGTGCCATGTTTCTGTGGGTAAATTCCAGCAACCCTATCTCAGGAAAATTAGACAGTGAGTCCTTCAGTTTGCAGAGCTTACACTAGAAGTGAAAACCCCTGTCCAAAGAAATTTAGCGGAGGTAGTTGAATTATGGTTGGTCGTTCTAAATCTGCCTACAACTGGGTGCGGATCGGTCTGCTCCTCGATTTGTTGAACAAAAGGCCCTCCGTCCAAATACATTTGTCAATTTGGACTACGATACACTACAGAGTGATGTAATCTGGTTTGTGTGTATAACTCCTCATCACCCTACTTCTTAAGCTACCTTATTTGGAAAACAATATATTCTTCAGCCACAAACTTGAAGACAACCTATTAGGCGGGAAAAATGAATGTTGGAACAACGGCTGCCTTCTCAGCGGGGTCGTATCTGTTCGTTATAAGAGAACTTTCCATTCCCTCTCAATGGTACTTATCAGTACTAGGTGATCAGCTTGTAAAGAAGTGCCGTTGGATTAATTCAACCCTTAGAATCGGGTTATTATTTTCCGCACTTGCGAATGCTTTGCGTTTGTCAGTAGCTTACACCGCACTTCCATCAATGGTACCGGGTCCTCAGCAGCTTGCTACACACCAGAGCAGATGTCCTAGTGTCACTGATGTCCTGATGTCGCTAGTGTAGTGGACTGTATCCACATCGCCTATCGTGGGTCATCGATGGTTTTACCTCATTATATACCTGTTGATAAATTGGTGCTACTCAGGGGTTATGTAACCTTCAGTTGTGTTTGAACTTAGTCTAAGGTCAACAGGCGGTGTTAAACTAATCTCGATTGAAATCACTTCTGTATTTTCAATTTTAGTGTCTACTCTGGGGTACCCCTTCCTCATGGTCTATCCAACTGCTCCAGCTACCACTCCGGTCGTATCAGGAAATGTCGGAAACCCGGATTTTGGATTACCCGCTGCAACTGACACAAGCGGAGGCACAAATTCTGGCAGCATCACGCCTACTCTAACCACGCCATTGATAAATCCTAAACCCACTGGACTTTCCAGTTCTGGTTCAGTGTTCACTCCCAACTTTGCCTCTCCGCTTGTCCCACTGACTGCCCCGGCTGGTGCCGTGAATGGCACTGTGCCAACCATTTACTCTGCATCTGCAATCGCTCAGCCCACGGACCTCTGTTTCCTAGCTACCTCAAGCAATGACCCAACAATCATTGTGCGGCATCAAATCTTGCATCAGGTGGAGTTTTACTTCAGTGAGGATAATTTGGCCCGTGATCTGTTCCTCCGTCGCCAAATGGATTCAGAGGGCTGGGTACCAGTTAGTGTGATAGCCAGCTTCAATCGTGTGGCGTCGCTTTCTTCTGATCTGGGTGAAATTCTTGAGGTACGGTTGTTCGATTTCGATGTTCTTTACCGAAACCCAGCGTCATACATCACACCAGTTTCACTATCCTTTAGTGGACACTACGATTTTAGCAGAAAATGAGTAGTCAGCTAATTTGTGGATGGAGCGTTTTCATCATGAGCCATTTTTGGATGTGTTTAAGGCCTTTTTCTTCATATCCGGTCTCTTCAAGGAGCAGGTTGCATGTTTAACTAGACTTTTTAATTATTCAGTCGGATCATTTATATGTGATATCGTGTTCCGTACCCGTTCTTACGCCCTAGTTTGGATTTGTTGTTTGCGTGGTTGTTATCTCGACAACCAGTGATCCGGTTGTCCAAAACGTAATACGTTTGCCTGCAAAGGATCCGGAAGTCCATTTGCTTGACTGTTTGGCTACTAACTAACAGATAACCCACTAGCTGTAGATCTAGACTAATTTATTTGTGTTTTTGACCGTATCGGTGACGTTTTCCCAGACTTTCTGCGTCTGACTCAGTCCAGATTTTGATTTTGGTTGTTTCGAGTCCCAGTTTCTGCGTAAGCTCAGCAGTAGTGCTTCTGTGATGTTGGTTTCTTGTAGACATAAACAGCTCAAGGAACCGGGTAACGGCCTGCCGAAACCCTTGTTCATGGGTCCCAACACACTGGAAAAGAATCTTTGAGGCAAGGCCACGGGCCTACGGCATCTGTTCAGTCTCGATGATGAGATTGGTTGAGCTGTGACTCATCCCGTGTACTTCACATTATAGCAGGAAGGTGTATAGAATTGTAATAAATAAGCTGGTTGTGCTAGCATAGGAAAGGCTAGAGGAACTGTCCTGATAGCGATTCAGTCTACTGACTACTAGAATTAATAAAATAAGCATATTTAGTCCTGGGACAGTCCATATCCACGGGTTAGTGCGGAACAAATAGGCTTTAGAATTGTCTCACTTCAAGTCCTCATAGCGGGGTCCCGGTGCGTTTCTAGATCACCTTCCTGGTGGACTTTATCTGCATCATGGTAACTCCACCCACATGGTGTTTACTGGTTTGCAAGCGTGTGCGGTACATTGGAGTCCCAGTTCACCCGTATTCAAAGTATGATTTTTGCATCATTTTGCTAATCACTCATCAATCCGGGTAGCTTATTTGTAACGTGGGGTCCGCTGCATGATGCATTCCGGTTTCGAATCGCTTCTTATTCTATCATGCGACTTATCGGCAGTCAGTTTTTCTACTAGACTGACATTTTGTTGGTCTTTGTGGAACTATACAGCTCCTACTCTAGCCGCGTCTTTCTTGGTACTTTTGTGTGCCTCTGACAAATGATGGCGCTAACTTCTGTCACGTGATCTTTTTGCTTCGGGGACAGCGTGCCTGCTGCTAGTAAACCGTCTGTACACCACTGAGTTCAGGTCAGGATCTTTTGTTCACAATTACTTATTGATCATCGTGTTAAGTTCGCGTGTGCATACAAATTGAGCTGCCTTCTCCGGTCATCGGCTGATTCGCACTTGTTATTGCTTTCCTCGCAATTGCTAACCATTAGAAAGCGCAGTCATTAACGATAGCGATGAGAGGAAGTAAATTTCAATACAGCACCAATTAAAAATCGAATTTCTTCCAGTTTACTCAGCCGTATTAACTTCATGAGAGTATGTACCGGCCCTGTCAACAAAAATGAAGTTTAGTGGGAAGTTGATGCAAGTAATGTAGCCACCACTGTGCATTTGTTCGTATTTTTGTCTCTAGCCTTCATACACCCGGGTGCGGTTTATTAGTCCAGTGGTTGCCTGTAACCTGCCGAAGCTCTTTATTCTACTTCAATGCATTGTCGGTTTCAGCATCGCCGTTACCCTCATCCTCCTAATTGACATTATCACTATGGCTCTGTTTGTCCATCGCAAAGATCTGTGGTAGCTGTGCGTCTATCGATGAGCCCAGACAGTTTGGATACAAACTGGCAGCATCACCTGGCGTACATGAGCATTGCTACCCCGATGTTCCAGCCAGACCCGGTCAATGCTTCAAAGACACCGGCGGTCAGAGCTGTCGGTGTTTGACCACCGGTGTCTCCGAAGCATTGGTCGTGTGTGGTGGGAACATCGGATTAACAATGTTGAGGTACGCTAAATAGGAAAAAAGAACTCTCATGATGGATGAGTTTGTGACTGCCAGCCTATCCCAGCACGTGGTATTATCTCTATCTGTCTTAGCACGACTTCAAATCTGGGCAGTAGAATTCTACATCACCTTCACTTGGTCTTGCTCATCAGTGAAAACCGACTTACGAAGCGGTCATTGCCACCACACATATGTAGCCACTGGGAATCGCAGACGCGACTCTCTTACCAGGCAAGGGTCATTAGTAAATTGGATTTTCCATCCAGGTGCGACATTCTCAACAGAGTCTATACTCTGAGTGCCCAATACCTCCCATCGATTGTTTAGTTATTATCGGTTAGCCTGTCAACTTGCCCTCGGCCACTCCACTGATGCATGCTTATCACTCTACCACGAGCCACTCGCTCTTCATTTGGCTCCGAAGATTGTTCTAAGAACACAATCCTTTAGGTAAGAATGGCGAGAGTGAATAGCAAGTAACCAGGCTCTAGGAGGTTGATGCACTCGCTGGAAATAACATTCCCCAAAGCGGTAACAGAAGTGCCCTCATCATCACTAGTATGAACATACTGGTACGCATATACAATACAATACAATGTAATTTTCTGGTCGTGGGTAACATTAAAGATAACAGTTGAGTATGACGTCGAGTATAATTGGGCTACTCGAGGTCACTGGGCTACACTATTTTTGTTTTTCATCGAGCGCAGTACAATTTTGGCGTGTTCTAACCCGCTTGGAAAGGTCTCACAACTAACATTGAACCACAATTCTTGAGTAACCACATGTTGTTCGGTGACATGTCGCTGTATCAGGAAGCAAGTCGCTCACTGCGATGATTTTCCTTTTTGCAGGCCATTCGTGTGAGTCCCTGGCTTGAAGTGGATGTTGAGAATGCCCGAGTTCGCTGTCGGGTGAGGCCTTCCATGTGGGTGTTACCATCTGCCGTTCGAGACAGGTCAGATAAGTCCACAGGATTAAATCCGAATGCACCTGAATTCGTCCCTTCTCATGCTGCCCCAGATTCCACTGGCACAAGTAAGTTAAACTGGTGCGACCCTACTCGACATCCGATACCGCATCGCGCGGAAACATATTAGAAACCGGTGTGGCATTGGTGCTAAGTACAGCCAAATTTGGCAATGCCAGACTTGTTCGTAATAAAATTTGTCCCTCCCCCCAATGGATATAGAAGTCCTGGTAGAGCAGTATTCTGCTTAACTTTGGTGAACGTATCAGGATCCCTTGTTCCGTCCATAGCAATTTGAGGAGCAGATTGTTGTTCCCCGTGATTAGGAAGCAACAGACCACATATTCTCGTACTTAGCGTTCGTGAACCTTGACTTTCACTCAGCATTCACCTGGTGCACTTCGTTCTTTTGCTCATAGAGACGTGATTGCAAGCAAGTGTGGCTTTCTGATGAATACAAGCTTTCCTGAATTTATCTGTCGAATTTGAGTATATTTTTGATAAATTAGATTCACTGAATAACGCATTACCATTCATTAGACAAGAACAGCTTGTAGATACATGTCATATGTTTTTCTTCGTGAAATACATTACTGTCCACAGCAATGCGGTGGATATTATAATGTTCATGGTGCATGAGTTCCTAGATAAGCGTATAGGCACGTATACCCCCAAGCGTTTCTACTATCCCATAGCTACTGTCGCAGTCAAGCGCATTGCCAAATGTGTTTACTGACGGACGGTTACTAATTCGGTTGATCGAAGTCGGAAACCCTGGGAATCAAGGCATCACGAAGGATGCGAATAACAATTATATTGTGGATCCCCACAGGTTGCGAAGAGTGAGGGCTCATGTATGATGAATCCAACTTAACTGGTTTAAATGCTTTGTACAGTACTTGGGTCATTCATCAGTTTGCAATCCTCGGAGAATGCGTCAGTTAATCCAATTAATTCCGTGAAGCTTGTTTTCAAAAGCTTTGCCTCCATTTCCGGTAGTAATAGTCGTCATCACTGTCGCGTTCACTATCACCAGCGTCCTCAGCTAGCAACGTCTTGTTCATCGAAGACGTGAGTGTTGGTTGTGGTCAGCTGCACATCAGAGGCGTGGTTGCAGAAGTGGCGTCACACTGGTTGCTCTCCTCTGCATCAACCATAGCATCCTTGTACATTGACTGATAAGTCGCTGCACAAGTCACTTCACGTACACAACTGGATTGATGTCCCATGGAAATGAGTTCCAAGTGCACCAGTAACCCTTCCCTTTATAGCATCCTAATATTGAAAGTAAATTAGTGACATGTAAACCGAAGCTGCTGTGCTCGAACTTTTACAGGAGGTAGATGCTGGAGAATCTCATTTAGATGTCAACTTGGTGGTGGTACTCGATTTTGTACATCAGGCCTTATCGGCTTATTGGATATCTCTGCTTTCTGGCATGGTTTCTTCGTAGTAGTCTTAAGGAAGAACACATTCCAAGACCAGACTAAACTGTCTGGAAGAGCGCCTAAGTATGCATCCGATAGTACAAGTATGTTCCGCATTGTTTCTACAAAGCATGTACCGATAAAGACCCGCCAAAATTCATCTTGCTTTTCCTCGAATTAAGGTCCAATCCTTACATGAATAAGTTATGTCACCTCATTTGCTGATTCTTCTTCTGAAGAGTTCGACACCTGGAGCAATCTGGTGATGGTTAATACATTCAAGAAGGCGCTAGCTGCATTATGCACCCTCGCCAGGCATTTTTTCGCTCTTGATCGGTTCCCATCATTTTCCAGTTTATCAAAAACAAAATGAGCTCAGTTCAGTGATCGCTACCAAGTACTACGTTAGGGACCCCTGATTTAGGCGTGAGTCACAGTCTATTGACCAGTTATACTCAAGCCCAAAATACCCTGAATGATGTGTGCAAAAAACTAACGTGCGTCTGTGCACAAGAACACCAAGTAAAGCAACGTTATATTCCCACCCCAGTCATGCCCTACAGACAGTGCACAACTAAAGCCTGTGGGTACAACGCTACTCAGGCCAGATGTCTGAATACCTGAATTCGACACCGAATGCTGTAGGTGAGGAAGTACTTGGTTTTCTGATAGTTAATAATGTCCCCTCGACTGGTGACGAAACATTTGCAAGCTACTTGCGAAGCTCGACGAACAGACCAGCAGCCGTCTGGTCGACAATTAGTAGACACACCCGAGCTAGCAATACCCAGTTGCACTTCCAATTACGCGATTTGTCTTACGTAGCATAATATTATTAGTGGCGCAAGGAGTAACGAATAAGTAGGTTTGTGATTATATGGACTGTGAGCGTGAAAAGTGGCGGATTACACGGAATGAAAAATTAGCTTGTGGTCAGTACTCGTATAGTTATCTTTCGCAATAATGATGATCTGCTTGTTCCGTAATCGACACAGAGCTTTGAAGTCTTGACTTCGCTTTTCGCCGAAGGTTCGTCGCATCCTTAGTGTTGCGTCCTACCAACTCATTTCCACAGTTTCTGGTACTAGTTACTTTTTTATTGCTTGATCTATACACGTCACCGTCGAACCTGTTTAACTACTTCAGACTCCACAGTCGCGTTGACCCCAGCGGATACGGGCGGTCAAGAGGAACTGAATTTTAGCTTCTCGGAAGAACCGCGTGCCGGAGTTGTGAAGTCAGTTGAGCGCGATGGTTTCCTTTCAGATGATTGTGTGAGTTGCCTGAATGTTTGCTTCTAGCGCTTCCTTGCACTTGACAGATTTACACTAATATCGCCTCCTATCTCCCCCCCCCCCAACTGCAGCATCGCACTCGAACTTCATCAACGACTTCAGAGGAGGATATCGACGATGCTATGCTTTCAAGTTTACTGGTAATTGCACCCTCCCATGAAGGCACTGGTTGGACTAGCACATCAACGGTGGCTACTTGCGATCAGCTCGAGACTTCAACCACGCCGTCCTTGACAAAGTCGTCAGAGTGAGTCTCTCTTCCCCTTCGTTGTGGCTAAACTCTAGTGAAGGTCGCACCTTTCAAATGGCGGAGGATATAGATACCAAGTAAAGGGTATCGTTACTCTGATGCTTAATGCTGAGGTAATCGTGTGACAGAAATCACGTTTGAATTTGGGAATAGTATACAAAAGTTGTTCGGCCTTCGGTATAAATCCCGACCAACTGGTTTGAAGGAAAGATTACCGTGGTTGTTTAAAACATACGGCGAGTGTATTTTGGAATCTACACTCTTCTGAATACTGATCACTTTTGGACTAAGGATACCCATCCGGACTGCCTCTGCGGTCTCAATCCATCCTCTGCTCAGTATTAACTTTGCAAGACTCTTCAGTCATCTGACGCCAAACCCTCTGGTTTGCATCCCATCCAGTTTCAACGATTTTGTAGGTGGGCTGCTGACAACATACCAACCTGCTTTCACTTCGGTAGGGACTGCTAAAAGTAACAGATTCTGTGTAGAAGATAGGACTTACCCCAGTCTTGTTGAAAGGATTTTGAACTTTCATTTCGTGACAATATTTGAGTTGTGCGAAGAATGGCACCACATCTGCGTAGGTGGCATACGTAGACCACCGGGCACGAACCAACAGAACTTGTAGAATACGACAGTTCGGAGAATGAGCCATGTGACTAGCGGAATTCGAGAATTTCAGTGGTATACACCAGTTGGCTAGACTGGGTTAGCCTAGTTTTGTGACACCTCTGTGTTTCAGATGCCTGGCCATTTTAGCATGTTGAACGTTTGCCAATTATGGAATTGTGGTTAAAAAAAATAAGATGGCGATGCGGTGCCACTGGCCTCTAATTGTTGTCAACAACTTGGTCTTCCTTTGAGGTCACATATGTAAATCCCGATCTATGCAGTAATACGCCAGGACAGTACCTTCAGTATCTTCTGGTTTCAGGTATTTCTGAAAATAACCGATCTATTGCACCAACCGATTACATAGGACATTCACAATTGGCCAAATAACGTGTCTCCACCGTCTACATGTTCAATGATTTTCGCGTCTCTGATGGGTTTTTAACAGAATCAGCCACATGTTTGATCAAGCTGTGCCTCTTACCGCCCGTCTTGTATTTACATGCTCAGCCATTCAGTCGTATTATGAAAGGTTACGTGATCAAGTAAGTTTGCACACTGGCTGACGTGATGTAGACACCAAGAGAAAATTGGCTTAGAGCCTTGTCGGAACATGTGGATCTTTTGCTTGACTGCAAAGATCGAAATGGATGACTGGATAGTACGTCGGACTCCACTAATGACATATTTATCGGTAAAGACATGTAGTGAACCTATTTTTGCCCAGTTTAGCTGAAGCTATAAAGACTTGGCCCCAAAATAAATCGATTGGTGATGTCATCTTAGCTGCAGTGACCCTTCCTCTACTCAGTTCATCGTTCCATTAGGTTCTGATATGATTTTTTATCGTGATGATGTTCGAGATCCACGTTTAGCTATTTGTAACCAAGTTGATCTGTCCCTCCAATTTTCTTCAATAGTTTTCACTGTTTTCTGAGTTAACCTGAGTGCTTGTTCTAATTTGTTGAATAACTGCACTCTAATTATATGTACCACACGCTATGTAACGCAAAATGATCACGTGCTTATGCCTGGATAGACGTGTTTCGCCAGTAAGTTTACCAGTCTGCTCAAAGTCATGCGCTCAAATTCTTTACCGAATGTCAAATGCCACTCCCTCATTGCCATGGTGTCTAAGTAAAGTGTAACCTAGTCAGGTAAACTCGGCGTCCGCAGTTTAAATGACCGCAATAATTGACCGTGATTAGCATAAATTTCTCAAACTGTATGGGCGTGTTGTGGGATTGTTTGGTCGTTCTACCGCGGCTTCTTCAGCTGTTTGTACTAATCCATTTCCCATGTCACCTCACGAATTTTCAACGTACGGCTTCGATCTACAGCCGAAGTACGTGAAACTTGACTGTATGACAACCCACTGCCTCGTGTCCGTTTACTAACCTCACCCCATTACTCTCCGTCACACACCACCATACTCCATGTCCATCTTAGCGAACCATATCCGGTGCAACCGTGTGCAACAGGCCATTCGTAGTAATACAATCCCGACTAATGTTATCATAACGTTGTGGATATCTGTTCGAGGGTACAGGGGAGTGTGATTTCATTGTTGTACCCGGTTCCATCGTCTGAAGACAGGCTAATGTACGTCAGGTAAGCCGGTTTAAGCTGTCCGTCGGTGTACTGCGAAAATGGGATGTCACTCTGACGGGTGTGGCGTTGTACAGTACAGTCGGTTGAATGATGATCCGACTTCCACCGTCACCCATACGTGCTCTGGAACAACAGGTTAGTGCGCGCGCAACACCTGTCAGTAAACTGCGTTGAAGAAGATTGTACCGCATGGTTGACCGGCGTTTGCTTAGGGGGGTTCCATCTATTTCGATGGAACGATTTTTGAGGGTCTAAAGTACGGTGAGAAAATGAGGATAATTCATACTCTAATCGCACTATATTCTGCTTTAAACAAATCTTGATGTTTCATGTTCGCGATTTACTGTTGACCTCCTCATTATCAGCGTGGCGACACGTCCTCCTCCCTTTGAGAGTGAGTCACTTCAGGCATTGGTCGAGGATTTATGCAAAGCCGTCACAGAATCCCGATTGGAAACCATGGATGCCCAAGAGGTGAGTCGGATTTTCACCATGTTATTAGTATCAAGCCATGAACGTTTTCTTTATGACTGAAAAGGATACGGTTTTGTGCGGTCTCACTTATCGATGCAAGTTTTCCACTCTGCCTGAAACAGCACCGTGATACAAATGCTGATTACGGATTTTGCTTTTTTTCAGGAACGACATTCTGGTCCTCCAGAGAAACCTGTTGTAACCACCTCATGTGTTGCAGTTACCAGTTACGCTAGCTCAACTATCCCAACCTCCGGAAGCACTACTCCTCCAGATTCGAAATATCATTCGCCTACCCTTTTTTGCCCAGCTTCCTTTGTATCATTTCCACCGGCCCCGCTCAGCGCGCCACCCCATCCTTCAGCCGCAAACCATGCACAACTGATCTATGCCAGTGAGTGTTTTACACAATCTAGCTGTCATTTTTGCTTTCGGCCATCAATTTTATTGGTGTAATTGCTTGGCCTAACGTGCATTCAGCTTCCTCACCAGATGCAGTTCTTTATACAATCAGTTGGTGGCAAACATGACTGCTGGTAAGTGATCAGGATTTTTCTGTGAGTAGCCATCCATCGTTTAGCATCACCCAGACAAACTTCAAGCCCACGACTATAACTTCCAGGTTCTCAACGAGGACCAGGTGTTATTCAGATAAAACGTCCCAAGTCTGCAGAGTTAACTATGTATTTGAACAAGTCAGCAGCTAGTTAGGCAGAATGTCATAATTCGGACTCGCTGCTCATAATGGTCGATAGATGTGTGATCTCGTCTCCTGATATTCCATTATGAGGGCAGGTGACTGGACGAAAGGTTTCGTGTGGCTTAGCTTTTCGGAATCCAACTACACTTTTGTCGTAATCGCATTTCTTCATGCATTACTTTTCAGATCAGTGCATACCCTATCCTCAGAATTCCTTCCCGGGACAATCGCCATACGCTTTCATGGCCTCTCCCACGTTGCCCTCACCGGGGGGCTTTTTTCTTGCACCTGTAAATCGAGCGCCGTTTATCAGCCATACTCCATCTGTATATTATGTACCACAGTTCGCTCCGATCCCGACAAATGCGCCACTCTTGAATGTTATGTCACCACAGTCCACCCTCCCAACTCCAAACGGAATGGCTTCACTGAAGCCCGAAACCCAGCGCCAGGAAAACCGCAGAACTGATCTCAAGGGACGTATAGCAGGGTTTTTCCCGGTATCTGCAAACTGTGAGAACCGCCAGCCTCAACGAGCGGTGAGTTCCTCTTGCGGAGTCAAAACCTCTGGCTTGGTTCAGTCAACGATAGACCTTTATAATAGTGCCTTCACATAGGCCAGCTAAGGTTGTCTTTGCACAGCTGTTAACTTTTTCGTGAACTGTATTTATTTGAATCCTAACAGTGGGAAGCTCACTGGATATCGTTTGTCCGCTTGAACACATTTTTATAAGTACCAGCTCGTGAAGAATTCATCCCAGTGCTCACAGGTGCGAACAACCAGTGATGTACTGCTTGACCCATCGTAAGCGGCCAGGGTGAAACTCCACAGAACCGGGCGTCATGAGAAATGGTCATACTTGGTGTCCGTTCCCAAACAGTTTTCGCAGGTACTCACTCCGATTGTCTGATAATATCTCAGCTCACCCTATAGTTCTGTATGAGCGTAACTTGATGGCGGTGTTCTCTCAGTATACTACTGCAGGGGCTCAATACCACGTACTTGCTCGACTGGAATTATTAAACTATCCGTTAGTACTCATATTGTAACTAAATGTCCATTGAGCGATTCACCCACAGAGGTATTTTTCCCACATTTTTCTTGTGCTTCTCCCATCAGTATGCAGTTTGAAAAATAACTTTGCGGCTGCTCTATTTACGTAGTGCAATTGCTGTGACACACGATGATGATGATGATGATGATGACGATTCTTCCTTGCTAGATCCGCATTAACAAAAATGCATTATCTCCCTGGTCACCACATTACAAACTTGTGGTTCGCTTATCTAGAGCCTTTTCACAATATAATACAGGTTTTATTTCAAATCTTACTTTTTTACTCAATGTAGCTGAACACAAGTTATTCCTGGATAATCGTGATTCCATAAAACGAGAGCTGGCGTTGAGTTTACTCACGCTAACTTTGGTGCGAGTCTGGTAACATGTATCCTAAGATGGTGGGCTGCCTTTGGTCTCACCTAATTAACCTACTGCTGCTATCTGTGGGATTTTGTGTCGGTTTCACTGATGCCGCGCATTGGTCCGAAATGGACGTTTCGCCTATGGAGATTCGTCTAGTCACAGTTACGAACACCGTTAACGGATCGTAGGCCAAATTCTTCCCCATCCTCTTTGGTAGTCTTGCTCTGAGTTTGTATGGTGTTCATCTCAGTGGCATCGCCATTAAGAATAAAATGGTGCCGATATTTGCTTAATACTCGTACACCAGCTGCCGCTGCCTTTTATTTGGACTTTCAGGCCAAAAGCTTTGATTCGGGACCCTAATCGTCTTTCTGTGTGAGTCTGCTGGCAGCAAGGTGGCACGCACAAGTTTCGGTGATAAAGCATCGGTATTGTTTTCGATGTTGATTCGATTTCGGCTCATTGTCGCCACTTGTCATGTCTTTTAAAGCTTACGGATAACTGGCACGCCAGAATGCGCCATTTCTATCCGCTGTCGCCGATGATAGCATTCAGCTCCTCCTAATTGAGCTCGAGATAACTTAGTGGTTAAGGCGCGAACTTACTGACCAGAAGGTCCGTGGTTCGAACCCGACCTCTGTATCTCGACTGCTTCTGTCTAGGCTTGGGCAACCTGGCAGTATCCCGTCCCTCATACTTCCATTGGGTAGTACAGCAGCTAGGCAACGCAAGGGTGCTACAGCTGGACTATTATTATTATTATTACTCTTCTTAAGTGAACATGGTGTAGCTTTGTTCGGGTAAAGGCTTGCATCCGCAGCTCCAAATGGCAAATTTTAGGTACATTAGGCTAGGACTTCATTCCAATTCATAATCTCCAATCAGTGGTTTTCATTTTGGTACTTACATAAACCGACGACTCTTCTGTCGCCCTTTTCAAAACAGCATGCTTTAAGATAGGCTGAGATCGCACGGTGTTGTTTTTTGCCACTTATACTCGATAGTGAGCGACTTTCTAGGTTGGCTAGGTCATTTGTATCCATGCAAATTTGCTTGACCACACATTTGGTATGGTTTACGTGTACTAAGCGAATTCATTTCCTAATAATTTCCTTTAGTTTCGGAAACGTTCCCAGTCCGGCGGTGAGGCCTTCACAACAATACAATCTCAGGTCGGATTCCTGTTGAATCCAACTACATCCCGAATGGAACTAAATCCCGGAGCAAGGTAAGTATTGCAGGATCTTAGTTTTTTTATTTATTTCACTTGGCGTTCCGTGTGTACATGTTGCAATCGATATCATTACGCCGTATCATCACCGTATTTATCTATCCAACTCGCCGACATCTACTGTCATCTGCTCCAGCATTACTTATTCTATGAAAGTGATGTGTCACTATTGAGGCGATTGATTAAAGGCAAATGTGAGCAAAATGGAAACCGTTGCTTCCGGTGCATTACGATCGATCACAACTGCTCAGTCTGGACCAGCTGTTACGCGACATCGTCACCAGCAGCAGTAAACACGTGCGCTTGGCCGCTATAGAACCGTGAGAAAAACACCATAGTAAAAAGTGGAAAGAAGACCCCATGTCGTTGGGAAAACGCTCAGCAGCAACATGCCTACGCCCGCGAACCTTGAATGGTATCACATCCTCTGCGAAACTCCTCCAACACAAACCCAGCGCCCAACCTTACGTAGGCAGTCCGGTCAGGATGTGACAGCACACTGGCAAGTGCGCTTTGGGACTGACAAAGTACTACGTAGTATGCAGAACAGTCAAATTCCGATGCCCTCTAACAAGGATAGAGATATTCGACTAAATGAGGTTTTTGGTTGTTCAGTCGTTGAATATTTGCTTGATCTGAGGAAATTATTATTTGGCAAGATCTCTGGAGATCTCTCCAACAACCAGTGAAGCGAGCTAGAGCACATGAAGGACCCAAGTTCTATCGTAGACGCCACCTAATCTCGCTCTTCGGGTAACTCTGACACAGCACCTATATTATGGACGCCCTTATTGTCATAAAACTGAAGGCACAGGCGGGACTACATTCCACCTGGCATACCGAGGACACCCGACCTTGTCGTGATGGTTGGACTCAGGTGCTACATCGATTCTGCTGAGCACGTTGGCTGGAACTCAATTTGTTAAGGTTCACTCATGCCAGGAAGGTCAACGGGAGCAACCCGACAAAGAACATAAAAACCGCACACTTATCGCCCGACGGTTGACGGCGACTACCGCGAATTATCCAATACGATCAAAGTCATGTGTTGTTCAGAAAGCACCTGTGGTGCGCAGCCGCGTCATGTGCCAAACATCATTTGTTTCTAGCGAGCGCTCACACCGTGTGACTTGGAGACCATCAGCTGCAAACCAGCTGTGGACTCAGTTGAAACGTGTGGCTACCTGTGGAAAGCTCCGATACAAATTTCGTTCATTTTGGGGTACACCACGATTCCGATCGCGGCATTGTGCTGGTACGCACATCCAATCGGTTTCTCTCTGGAACACGCCGGTTGATGCAAAGCCGTTCAGTTGAACACCTGCAAAGCACCTCTGTAGCTCAACAATATCGAGTTGGGTTGGCTGAGAAGCCTCCAGAACTTAACGGGTATAACGGTTGGTTGACGACTGGAAGGTGAAAGAGACTATGTTCGAAACTTTTGAAACCGTTTGCTCGAGGTCGCTGACACGCCCCAATGAACCTTGGATCTCATCAAAGTCAGCAGCTTTGATTGAGGCTAAAAAACTATACCAGCAACAAACGACTGTAGAGGCTCGCGGATCCCTCAAGCGTCGAATAATGTGGAGCTCAAGGGTTGACAAGAAGCTGGTGGATTGCAAAAAAAAGTGAAAACAATCGCACTCTGTTCCAGCTAATCGGATCAACTGGTCTGAAGAGGGAGAGTTAAAATGTCGCTATTTTCGAAACGAGTACTCCCTCAGTTTACCCATAGCACATCGTCTAGAACAATGGACGTCGGCGTGATATCATTTGGCCGTCAAAGATAGTGTAGAAGGCCACTGTCCCATCCGTCCTACATTATTGATTAGAGACGTAGCCGCTGCATGCAAGAGATTTCCCACAACTGTGTTTGACTATCGGTGCCTCCGAAGCTTTGCGTGAGTCTGGTGGGGACATCAGATGGCTTTTGGAAAAAAATGCATTCTCCGTCGACAGACCAGCTGGTCACACTCCAGAGGTTACGCGGGTTAGGCCTTGTAGTTTTTATGTCAGAGGACCGTTTGCTTCGTAGAACCCTCTTCGTACAATCTTTTATCGGATCGAGAGAACTCAAAGGCGGCCAGCCTATGACTTGGCAACGAAGCATGAAACCCCTTACTATTCAACTCACGTTGTTAACGGCCGTGATCCCTTGACGAGACAAACTAATGCTTAGTGATCCCAACAGGTTTGGCAGTGTCACGCAGCTCGAGATCGCTCAGCGGTTAAGGCGCGATCTTACTGATCAGAAGGCATCTCGACTGCTCTTTTCTGGTCTTAAGCATGCTGACAGCATTCCATTCCTCGTGCTTCTGGTGGCGTTGCATCTAGGCACCGAAAGGGTGTCTTCTTTTTTGTCTTGCATCCAAACTGCTGCTCTCACTGCGTAGCCGTCACTCCCTGACACATCGGACAAACACAACCATTTAACTTGAATAGACTTATTTGACCATTACCTCCAACGTGTGGCTCTCGTTCCTTTATGCTGCTTTTCCTCGGTGTAGCAGCTGGAACCATAGAATTTCGTTGCACGGTTTTTAGCTGAAAAACAACTGAACAATCGGAGCAAATGGCCCAGCCAACGTAGTTATGGTAGTCTAATCAACCCATCAACTTGAAAAGCATCTGCTTTGGTGTTAAAAACCAGACGTTGCACTTAGACTTTGCTAATCCGGTGTCCCCGTGATACATATACACTGATTCAAAGGCACCGATGGTCAACGGCAGCACAACCGTAAAACAGCATTGGACGTACTACCGCGTGGTAGTTCCAGCCTTTCTCCGGCAGGCTAATTTCACATTGACCCCAAACTACCTATTTTTCAGAACTCACTTCGTCAGCGAATCTGCCATCCGACGTGATTCAACTGCCCAGATAGGTAGATCTGTCCACTGTCTCCTGTGACCAGTTTTGGTGTTGCACCTCTCCAATCTTGTGATGGCACTTTACAATTCCGGGGTAGAAAACGCATACCAAATCGCACAGTAGATTGTTCTGTATACTTTGTATACATATGGAATCTGAACTAATATCGTCTGTTTCTTCAGGTCTTCCCTCGGGTTAAGCCCCACACCACAAGTAGAAGATATAGCGAAAGTTTCTTCGATTAGAAAGTTGGAAAGAATAGATGATGTTGGGTTACTCTGAAGTACACCACTTTTCGTGATGGACTGAGAAGAGTACGCCCAGTAGTGTTGGAGTATGAGGATTGGAAGTGTGATCAAGAGGTTTAGGATACCTTTGAAGGAAGGAACATCACAAATCGGCGCGATTGACTTCACTCTGCTTTTAGATCTAGATCTAGATCTGATTGTCTATGTTGGTGTTGGTGTTCGAGAGTTTGTCGCAACATAACGATGTGATCAGTACACGCTTGACGCGTTTGTTTTCACGATTCTGCCTCTCACGGGTTCAAGTGTGAGTAGAAGTGATAGCGACTTACATGATACCTTGATGATTCCCACATTCAGATCTAACACCCATTTCAAAGACGAGTGACAGTGGATTACTGTTGTTCCGTTGGCACTCCATTCGCCTCCCAAATGTTCTGCCTTCATTTAGCCAGACTGAATGAATTTTTCTACGGGGAGACCATCCGCAACGCAGATGTCTGATTTCGTTTTCCGAGTTCATTTTTCGATGGAGACTGAGCGGTTCATGTCTAAGTGTGAAACTCGGTGCGTTGATTGTTATACTGGGTACCTCAGACCAGTTAAATTGTTCTTCGAATTGTCCCGCTCACCCAAGCAAATGGCGACACTTAGAATGGATTTTTGACCTCGCTTCTTCTGTAACAACTTTTATTACCGACAGTTTTCCTGGCTCAGTGTTTCGGAGTATTTGGAAAACAATGGCCTGTTTTCGATCGTGTAATAACGGTATTTTCCTCAGCTTAGTTCTCGATCTGAACTTTCCAAGCATGCGTTCACGTCAAAACAACCACCAAAGGTGCACAAGGTATATTAACGCCCAAAACGAAGTCAAGAACACTTGTACAGCTCTCCATATATATAGCGTAAGCGGCGACAACTTTCTGGGAATTCTGACGCCTGGATGCGCCATTGGCAACCGGCCTTCGGCCAATACTGGGTCATGATTGGCTGTTGGGTCCGGATTTTCGACCAAACAGATTTCGGCTTGATGCCGGACCGGCAAGTGTCCCGAACTTTTGGCCAATCTTGCGCGGAATAGGCTTCTCGGCCGTAGCAGCACCTGACTGCGAGCGGTAAAACGGGATCCGTGTGGAATTCCGCCTAACAGATCGCTACAGCCTTTTCCACTTTTTGGGCTTTCATCAACTAACCTTTCTCCCAAGCAGCCTTGAAATGGCGGGTAAGTCGCCGTTCCAGGGATCCGTTGAGTCGTATTGCCAGCCCGGTTGGGCTTCTTTTGTCTCGATCACAGACATGGATCGCTGTGGCATCCGATTTAAACCTTTCAACTCTTGCCAACGCGCAACTGTCATCGGATAACATGGTTCGCCTAATGCAAACTAACCGCAGGAACATCGGTTCACTTATGCATATGCGTGTTAAGTGGCTTTGGAAACAAGCAACACAGGCTAATCGTCACACTGGTTTGAGTTGGTTATGCCTCGCTATTTGAGCATCCAAGGCCCTCTGCCCCGCATTAAACTCTTCTCTTGACAGTCGGAAACGTTTCTAAGGCGATCGGACCGTGTTCTGGCAATGAAACCAGCCGGAAAGTTGATCATCAAAGACTACAATATCAGTGTTGACACTAGCGATTCACCGCCGTACAACCACAAATCTTAATTTATAATTAGAGTCTTTAAGTGAAAAACGGAGAAGCGTGGGTGCGGGAGGCCCCCTGGCGCTGGCCTATCGCATGCATTCTGAAGTGCCTACAACTCCAACTGCTCAGTTAAATAATCTGGAGAGAACTGACAGGACGAACGCTGCTAACATCAGTCAGCCGCTATTTCTTTCGGTGTCCCTAGCGAAGCGCAGGGGTGTAGGGGCACCTCATCCTGGAAGAAGGACCGCACCAAACTCTTCATAATCCCTTTTACACCTCTGCCAAGTCGTACGTTGTCCACCTCCTAGTTTGCGCCACAGGAACCGATAACACTGTCACGATAGTCGGTGTTGATGCTTAACTGCCTCACAGCCATGGGAACGAATGCCTACTACCGAGTGGAGAAGAGGGGGAAGGACGGAGATTTAATTTAAGTAACCTGATGTCCCTATAGAAATTGTTGAAGAACAAGGTGGCTATACTTTGGAACAGCAACAATGTAAACGCGTCTGAACATCGCATCGAAGTAAAATGCCGGGGGGGGGTGTTGTTTCAGTCTTTTATGAACTTTAGTGAACATTAGCCTACCATACAACTACCAGCAAATTGGTTGGATAGTACGAGAAGTGACACCACGCACTGCAGTGGGACTGGTTACGTGCAAAGAGAATCGTGCGGAGCCCAACCAGGAAGTCGCGGCGACCCCACAGTACTCAGTTCTCTTATTTTGCATTGCCAAGTCATAGACTGTGCTCCGCTGGCCCTTCACCAACACGAGTAGGCGGTTGGGCATGTGTAGTACATGTCCCAACTACCCTAATCCTATAAACTTCACTTGCTGATTCAGTAATTCTGCTTCATCAATGCTCGAATCAGCTAACACCTGTTCTATTGCGAAAGCACCGGTGATCCGTCTAATGTCCTAAAAGGGACCGAGTTTCATAAGCATGGAGTAAGGCTGTTCTTGCAGTTATCTTGTGCACACGATCCTTGGCTTCAGTGAAATTCTTTTCTGACACCACAGATGACGCGAGTTGGCGAACGTTCCTCGTACGGTCATATTGTCGTCCATCGACTTCCGTCACGTTAGTCACGGCCCATGTAGCTCCCCAGATAAGTAAACCGATCAACAAAGTCAAATCCCTCTCCCCAAAGTCTCCAGGAGACACGGAGAATAAAAATCCTGGAACGATACTTTGCACTATGAAGGTACAAAACGCATACCGAAACTAGGGGTCAAATCCGTGGTCTAAACTGTGTGGACTGTCCGTACCGTCCAAATCTCGTCTTTACATATCATTTCGATACCAACGGCCTCGATCTCTTGTGTTTTGCATCTCATGTTAACATCCATTACAGGAAAGGAGAGAAAAGCCTCACTGAACCCTACTAGCTGTAAACTCTCACACGGCAAGAAACGTGAGACCAGTATATTTACCAACTTCTAAGGCATCCCTCTCGGCCAAATATATCTAGAGGGACTGACCTATCTACAGAATCGACAGCTGCCATGAAGTCGAGTTGCCTGGTCTGGTGCTGCTCAAGCACTCGACATTACATGAGTGTGTAATCAGTGCACCACCTCACTCGACACCTGTCTAGCTGCTGTCCAATTTCTGTCTCATGTTCCAGGGTTCAGCGTCGCATCGCTATTGAAGCCAGTAACTTCGTTGTGACAGATGCAAGGCTTATGTTCCTATGGTTGGAACATCTGCTTCGCATGTTTTCAACAGGGATATGATGGTTGAGTGCCCTCAGGTACAGTTAGCTCAATTACTATACTTGGTTATTATATTCGGGTTTCAGAAATTCAACAATGATTTATCGATAGAGTGGAGAGTGCGCGCAAGAGCAACTTGTTGGCAAGCTCACGTAAAGGTTCGAACATTAAAGGCGGAAATACAAATGAAGGAACAGAGTCTGAATGATAAAAAGTAGAGGCAGGTGTGTGGCGATTCGTAATTGTTCACTTCCCTGAGTGTCTGACAGAAATGCTGACAACTGTTCTCTTTGTAAGAGAGATCATCAAATGCGGTGGTCGGGGGGTCAAGAAAGAATTGTGAAAAGATGGGAAGCGTCAGCAGTCTCATGTTTCCGCTTATCCGATCTGCTGCATGCAGCGAATAGGGTGATTAGTCGATCTGGTATGAAGCCACACTATTTTGTGCAATTCATGGCTTGTGCGTCGAGGGGGGATACTACAGGGCGCTCTGACCTGGACAGGAGGATGACTAAAATCCTTAACCAAAGTACTTGGCCTCAAAACCCTGACTGCAACATAGGTTGGCATAAGGCTACCACGGTTGCCACACTTGCCCCAATCCCCAACCTGGCAGGTCAAGAGACTGTTTATAAGGCCAACCTAATAGGAGAAAGTGATTGTCCGGGAATGCGACTCAATGAGTTGCTGAGGTACGCAAACATTGTACCACAATAGGGTTCACTCTGTTGGCGATGTTAGCAGTCGGCTTGCATGGTGGCCTACAGTTTAAATATGGTGCGTACTTCCTCAACAAGGCGGTGGGTGTGAACCATGTTGAGCAACATTCGTCGAAAACTTCAGCTGGGCTGTTAGAAGTCACTGGAAACTATCATCAACGGTCATTCTTGGTCAGTTGAAAAAATGCACAGGTTTATAATGGATTGAGTATGTACCGCTTTGCTTCCGTGTGCTCTGCTTTATTCTGACTCCATCGTCTTTCCTTAGCCCGAGCATCGCACCACAAGTCATCGGCGTGTGCATCTCACGAGTTGTCATTTTCCGATTCCCAAGCCACATACAAACTTCCATGGTGTTTGTGCTCTGTACTACTTCATTTTCTTTCCTCCTGTGTGGCATTGACTGTTCTTCATTCCCTCATTTCAGTGAGCAATCCATTACCCATCAGCATCAAACCCTTGTTCAGGAAAAGGGCTTTACCTTTCATGCTTACAATCAGTTCCGCGCAAAGTGCCTGAGGGACAGAGAAGCTAAAGGAAAGGGGCTCTCCCAAGTGAGTATCGCATATTTCTGTATATCTTAGACTGTGTTGTCACAATATCTTGTCCCTTTATGAATGGGTCTTTTGGAAGTCTAGACATAAGAGCAAATTTGTGAATTACTTTGGTTGACTGTTGGTCATTCACTTTTCCAGTTTTTAATTTTTATTAACTGTAAGTTTTCCTTTTCCAGTAAAATTAAGCTCCTCATTGTGACATCCAAACTGCTGCTGTCCAATGGAATGCAAGAATTTGCTTGCCTGATCGCCTGTCGCCCACTTTCATGTACCTACTGGTTGTGAACAGCCCAGGTGTATTTCGGAAAAGTTTGGTAACAATCGGTAGATTTATTGCTGGGCAACGTTTCGCTTTTGACACAAAAGCTTCGTCAGGCCAAGTGACTAGGTTACGAGGTTGGTCGAGATTTAAGGCGGAAGGAGAACCAATCATCTAAGTCAAGCTAAATCTCTGTTGGGTGTCGGCCGAAGGATTTTGTGTGTTAGGGTGGGTGACCAAGTGTTGGACCGAGGGGGGAACCTAATTGGATTTGGGTCCAGCCTAGGGTGTAGTTGTTCTGGTTCGGTTCACTTAATGATCCCTCTTGAACTTCGTTTGCACTTTCTGTCCGTCTGTGTGGATGGGCTAGTGCTACGATAGTTGTGTAAGAGGGATTCTGTGAACTTTGGTCGGGTTGGGATTTCCACCCCCTGTTTTTGCCAATGATTCTAAGTGAATTGACAACCACACAGTCACGTGTCAACTCGGCTTATCTAAGACCGCTTTCCATACGCTCGCCAGTTCCACACCCTCGATTCTGTTCACGCTATGATGCTTGGTGATTTCCACCGCTTCGGCTATCAGCCGCTGTGGTGTGAATCGCAGTCCCCGTCTTAAAACTTCCACATTATCCAAATCTATACTATGTCCCGTGTCTAAGGCATGTACCGCCATCGCTGAGTCTTTGACCAGCGTTTGGTATTCTACCGCATTCCTTGGTGGTTTGTTTATTCTCCTTTTATGCTCACCAATTCTGGTGTGCAATTCCCTGGCAGTTTGTCCTATGTAAACCTTAGTGCAATCGTTGCAATTAATTTTATACACACAGTCCCTAGTCCTTTCAACCGGGAGGGGATCTTTCAATTGCACCAAAACTGAGCGTAGCGTTCTTCCCTTCTGGAAAGCTACTCTAATGTTGGCCAAGTTCAATATTCTTCGAATAACCTCCGAAGTTCCTGCTTTATATGGAATGACTGCTGTGCCAATCCATTCCTTACTGGGTCTAGATACCGGAGCCAATATCTTTCTTAGTTGACGCCTAATCAAACTCACTGGGTATCCTATTTCTTGAAGTCTGTTGGCAATCTCGATTTGAGCTGCCGTTCGGTCGATCTCTTCTGTGCACAGCGCTTTGACTCGACGAAACATCGATGAGACAATACTGGCGTACACGGACTTTGGGTGTGCTGATGAGTAGTTTAAAACGTTTCCTGTGTCTGTTGGTTTCTCGTACACCGTAGTTTTTAATTTCCCCCCACTCTTATGTGCTATACAGTCCAGGAAGGGTAATGTGCCCGAGGTGGACTCTATCTCCATGCTAAACTTGATGTGTGGACTTAAACTATTGAGATAGTCGTGGAAGCTGTTCACGTTATCTCGTTTGATTACAACAAACGTATCGTCAACATAACGCCAAAATACTTTCGGTGGACAATGAAATCCGGCCAAGGCTATTTGTTCGAAGTCCTCCATATAAATATTAGCTAAAACTGGGGATATTGGAGATCCCATTGCAAGACCTTGTTCTTGTGTGTAAACGGTTGTGTCAAAAACAAACTGATCGAGATTCAAACACACTCTTATGCCCTCAACTATTTCATCCACCGAGAGCTGTGTCCGTTCCCCAAGTGTCGTGTCTACCAGTAACAACCTCTTGGTTACCTCCAGAGCATCTGCCCTAGGTATGTTTGTGTACATTGAGACTACGTCAAAACTCACGAGGACTTCGTCCATCTCCAAGGGAAGCCCTGCGACTTTATTGGCGAAGTCGTACGAATTCCTAATGAAGGTGCTTGATTTCCCCGTGAGCGGTTTTAGTATACCAGCTAAGAATCTGGCCAGCTCATGTGGTGGCGAGCCTATACCATCCACTATTGGCCTTATCGGGACATCTGCCTTGTGGATTTTTGGCAGTCCGTAGAGTCGTGGTTGAATCGCACTTTTTGGATACAGCCGATACCACTTACCTTGCCCTAAATGGTTTATTACCGATCTTAAATATCTACCAACTTCGACCTTATTCTTATTCATTATTGAAGTAATACTGCTACTGGTAATTTGTCGATAGGGTCCATCGGCGAGGTGTTGCCTAACCTTTTGAAGATAGTCGCTCTTGTTCATTACTACTGTGGCTTTACCTTTATCGGCCTTGGTAATGACAATACTATCTACCTGTCTCAGTGTGTTCAACGCTCTCCTCTCTGATGGTGCAATATTCGGAGCTCCCGGCTGTTGGGATTTTAGGACCGTGACCAATTGTACTCGTAGCTTCTCAGCTTCCGCTGAAGGAAGCTTTTGAAACACCGACTCTACACTAGGAATTATTTCCTCCGCTCTTATTACTTTTTTGCTCACTGCGAAGTTTAGTCCCTTTTCTAACAGACAGCGTTCGTCTTCACTCAGTGGTCTATCTGACAAGTTAACTACACTACAGTAATTGGTGGATGGTTTCGTCCTTTCTGTGACCTTTCTAGAGCCCTGAGTCATGGAAAACAGTTGGTCGAACTTACGTATCTGCCTATCCTTGCATTGCTGGCCCTGCGTAAGCTTCACTTCTGTTGCTTTGGTGTTGAGCATCTGGAAGTTGGCGGGTGAGATTGCGGTCTGAAGATCTTGGCTGAGTTGACTGGCGTGGCGGCGTAGTTCGGTTAATCTCTGGGTGGTTAGGTAAATCCTCTGTTTGAGGAATGACTTGGCCGCTGACAAAGCAATTTTTGCGGAAGCAACTGACGTGTCCGGTGGCTTCACAATCGGGGATGGTGGAATAATATTGTGCTTTAAGCATCTAATGTTGAATACACGATGGTTCTCCCATTTTGCCTCCAGTCCCGCCAATCGAACGTACTCGCTTGACATTTTTCGAACATGAAGTCCGTAGGTATGTTCAACCAGGTGTATTTTTGGCGAACATAGTATATATAGAAAACAAAGTCGAAATAGATGGTACGTGATCAAGCGTTCACGCAATGTCTGTAGTTGTTGTGGTTGCTTTGCAAGTACTTCCTAATCGGCAATCGAGTTGTTACACAGATACGTGGTTGCTCGAACCTCGCTCCAGACAGGCACTCGCTACACTCTGTCTCAGTTGGTATGGCCGATGCATAATCTTAGGAGCTCACGGGCTTGCGCCAACTCCGACAGGTTCCTGACACTGCCTACGCTTCGGCTGGTCGGTCTTAACGTGACTGCTTTTTTCATCCTTACTTAAGTTGTGCACGGCACTACTGATTCATCGTATTCTGACGGCAACGTGCTATCGTTGGTGTGGTCCAAACGTCCGTCAACTTTTCCCCTCGGTGTTTTTTAACCCGTGGCACACCGAAATGCTCGAGTGAATCGTGTACTGTTGAATTTTAGGTGGGCATTTTTCTTGCACTTTATGGCGCACTGTGAACTTTTGCGGCTGAGTACTCGATACTTTACTTCCCTTTCACTTTTCACTGCCTCGGTTGCCGTATTGCTGTTTGACCGAGCTTCAAGCGGGACAGACCAAAAAGAAATCGCTGCGAAACATTATTCTTTTAGTTGATCGATTGGCTTATTCTATACAGTTAAGGTCGGTTTTTTACCGTTCCTGCTTTTTCCTGCGTGGTGAGTTTCTGACTGACAACCGGGTCTCTTACCGGGTGCCTCATGCGTTCAACGGCGAATCTACGACAGCCGTAAAGGGGTTTCACATTCGGATTCCGTGTCAGTACTTAGTGCTACCGAATCGACTTAAAAATCGCATGGCGGCCACCAACAATTATGGGACGATGCCCTGCGGGTTGCAATCGGGTGTACAAGAGCCTGAGAACTGAACTCGAACGAACGCAAGAATTGATGGAGTGGGTGCATGAGGCCAATCCAGGAGGTGCAACCTTCGTGGCTGTTTTGTTTCTCCAAACCATCTTAGTACTTTGCAGTTTGCACTCGCTTGTGCAAAGGCTGGAAGTGTATCCTCGAACAGAAGCCCTATAGCGCTGAGGGGTTTTGTTCGTACAGAAATTCCAGTGTTTCTCCATGATCATGTCCCAAGTATACTGATGGCAACAGCAGCTCGGGGTGTTCTTGCATCCAATTCACCCTTCCGAAGGATTTAAAAACTGTGACGTGTACTGTGAATTTAGCGCATCTGTGACGTGACAGTTAACTATCCGCTATTGTGCACACATCACACTCCCATAGGGTAAAACATTTAGTAGATGCCAAATTCATAACCTTCGATTCTTATTGGAAAAATATGACATGCTCGGAATTACTGCCATGTTCATCCATTGATTAAGCCAAATCAGAGCCCACCAGTGTCGCAAGATGATATAGCAACAGTGTTAGTGATATCGTTATTTGTGATAATCTTTTAGTCTAACTCAGTCATCTTTGGAGCCGAATGGTGTCCTCAGTTGTTTCGGTCGCTCGTATGCGTCCTTGTGGCTTCTCTTAGCAAACTCCTCCTCGGGAAGCAAGAACTTCAATTACGATGCTCGTAGGTCTGTGTTGTTTTTTGAACTATGCACGGGCTGACTGAAAAAAGTCCAGTGATCTTGTAGTCGTTCTTTTGCGTTACTCATAGGTATGTTTACTAGAAGAGGGTCGCGTTTGCAAAGTGTCTTGTTGATGGTGTCATTTCTTCGTGGCATGGATTTTGTGCATGCTTAGTGAAATGTACGATTTACTTAGCCTATTCTGAAACATGTTATGACCTAATCTGTTTTCATATCCGAACTTCCCTGAGAAAGGCGTTTCATGATTTGCGTCCCTCTGTGCGCTTTCAAAGATCCTGGACTCTAATGCTTTTATTGGTCCTTAATTGAGGATGTCAGCTAACCACCCCCGAATGGTTATTTTCGTTGCTTCTAGGAAATGAACATATTGTACAGTTTCTGGTCGTTTTTTCTTCGTGAACACTTCAATCGTACAATGTACAAAGATTTTCGGCGTCAAGCGCTGGAGGACGCAAAAGAGGGCGCTCGTTATGGGATGGAATGCCTGTTCCGTTTCTATAGCTACGGTCTAGAAAAACGGTTCCGAAAAGCTATTTTTAGAGACTTCCAGGTAATTTTCCACTTCAGACGCGTTTCTATTCTTCATTATTGTTACTATTGTCTCATTATCGCATTGAGTGAGCACCAGTTCTTATTATTTCTTTTTTCACTGATATCCGTAGTTCTGTAGACCGAGGTTTGCTAATATGTAGTTATTACAGGACCATACGTGCGGACAGTGTTCGGAGTGTGGATCTCACCGACTGGGACCTTGCTTGCGGGTAGTGTAAGATTTTAGATTTGTCGAAATAGTCTGTATACTCCAGCTAAGCTCTCCCTTATTGCAGCCTTTAGAGTATTTTTATCACCAGGAGTCCGCAACGTACTCCTTCAGTTACTATTAGTAACAAATGTGGATTCCTTCTTAGGAAGCGTATAAAGTGACAAAGAGAACCGACGTTCGAAACACCCGATTAGGCTCCGGTATGTTTTAGTGACAGAAAATGTGATGCTCTGCTTTTATCCGGGGCACAACTATGATCTTCATCGATTGGAAACCTCGGCTACAAGTTGATCTTGGCAGTAAAAGCCGAAAGTGGGACGTTGTCTAATACGACCATATATTTGTTAGTCTTCGTGGTAGGTTTTTGCCTTTTATAGAAAAGGCTTACCGTGTTATGCTTTTTCAACTTCAGTTGCACTCCAGTTCCAATCGAAATAGATTTGGGAATATTCCTGTCATCCTACACTGTGGTCCGTTTTTAAAGGCATGAATTGCCATTTATTACTCGTTTTACCCTTCAAGTGATTAGACAAATAGTAAAGAAACTAGCGATGTGGGTTGAATCGAAGTTGTGGCTTCGCTCGAAGTTCGTATCCATGCGCTTCAAATTCCATGCGTAGATGGTTTGACTTTGCGAAATTCTAGTGAGGCTTGGAGTCGATTTTCGGTCGCTTTTAGCATTATTATGAAAAACACCAATACCAGTGTTGGCACCATTCCTTCGCTGCACTATACGATTTCAGTCTGTACAAATGGATACACTGATTGTGAAGCCTAAACTTTCAAATCGGTTTCACTTCTTGAATGTTCAAGTGGGCCCCGTGTACCTCTTAACTACACATTAACTGTGAAACCGCACCTTGTTGGGAAACTTTGTCTTTATATTCAGGATCGCCATCACTTCGTCAGAAGAGCAGAACCTAACTGAAATCAACCCATTGACCCCAAGGGTGTTGATGGTTAAGTTACTAGTGCTATTTCACAACATTCTCATCAAACGCAGATTGCTTGCGGTTTTTATCAGACATTCAGCATTTCACATAGCTTTTGTCGCTTGCCAGATTACCAACCCCACGGACTACACTAATTTTTGTCCGTCTCAGTCATTGTGAGGAGAATTTTTGTGTGCTTCTCGGTTGGATGGGAATTGAAAGTGTCGTTCCATATTGCTCTTGTACGACGATAAGCTGATGTAATTGTCCTCGGCGCACCGTGCCACAAATCCAATTCGACTTATTTGAAAAACATAACAGATGCTGGCTGATCTCTTTAGGTGCACTGATGTGGGTATACCATGGTAACAATCTCGTCTTACACCTGCTTGGACATCGCCAACTGCTAATTACTGTCGCTTTGATTTCTCATTCGCAAATGCTCCCGTCACAGATATTCTCTGCACACAGATCGATTAACGTAGGTACGAACAGCTTTTCTTCAAAATTAGTTGCTGTGATCGATCACCGCAAAGCATAATTGCAAATGGATTATTGTTGGTCATCGAATTGTGATATTCATGTAAATGTTGACAATCTGATCTATCTTAAAGTTGAGTGCAATTTTTCAGCTATGATCCGTGCACAATAAACACGCTGCTACAATTTCACTCAGTCATACGTAGGCTTCACGAGTTCGCTGATGTGTCACCTTGCTACTTTTCCACCAGTGATTGCTTGTAATTGAAGGCGCTAGTCTTGATGTGCGGGTCCATCGGGTGCGTAGTTGGTCTCTTTCTGCCATTGCTATCAATGTATATTGCCTCGGCCCTTGCCTTGCCCATTCGAGGACCCGGCAGTTGTCAGCCCGACAATTTTCTGGTCAAGGCCTCTATGGTTGATTGCCAAATCGTAGATTGTTAACAAGAGACCCTCCTGCGAGACTGGCCTTTCATCGACATGCAAAGTATGTATCCTAACCAGCGTAGCTCATGGAATACTAGCTTTTCAGTCGGGAACGGGTTCCCTTCCAACATTCATCTATCGGCACTGCCGATCCGGTACTCTCGCATATCCGGGCGCCATTTCTAGTAATCCATCAAGTGTATGAATCGTACGGCTGCGCTGTTAACTCTTCGCCGACAGGCAAGCGAACATCTTGGAAATTCGCACTGACGTCAGCGTGTGTGCATGTCGATTCAAATCACAAGCTTCCTCCCATCCAAGGCTCAACACTGTGTTGTTTAGTCTAATCTTAATTGAAAACGCTTTTTGGTTGAAATGCCGGTTGCTCGTTCTACGTAGCCTCAGTGGATGTTTATCCCAAGTTTCATTCACATGTAGTGATAAGTGATCGATTTTCGATGTAAAGCGGCTATGGAGGTTTTTTAAGCTCGTGTGCGGTTTGTATGTAGAGTACATGGTAGCTGTGTTAGATTGGGAAGCGAGTTTAAGTTAGCATCAGTTGCAAGTAACCGTTTTTCTACCGGAATTTTGTTGGGTCACTGTCTGAACTTCATTAAGCTTATCGATCAGCTTTATAACTGATTCCTTCCATATACGTGCCTCTAACTTGCAATCTTCAAGGCTTTGGATGGTGGAATGCCGATTGGATACACCGCAAAACATTATTTCTTTCCACTTAACGATTCGGCTAATGATCGTTCTCTGGGGTTACCTAGTAACACCAGCGTAACTGACGCTCATCTAATGATTTGTCTCCGTACTTAGTCTTTCGGTTACCGCATTTCACCATTTCGTTAGGGATTTGAACTCCTTACTCGAATCAGAATGGACGATGAATGTCAGTAAACGAAAGAAATCCGTCATGTGGTTAGTATCCCTTAGGGGGGATATTTCTTTCCCCCGAACCGCGTAGGTCATTTGCCTGTCGTTTGGTACTGGTGATTTTCATAATAAACCCGCGGAGATTTCATCAATCTTCCTGAAAGTAGGGTGCCCCTCATTTTGTGAGTCTTACTGTATGATTTCTCATCAGGTCGGTGAGACTCATCGACTATAATCAAATGGATCTATGAAACCCATTGACCGGTCCCTCTACGAGAATAGGATATGAGTGTGAATAGTGGTTCGAATCGCATAGCAGGCCTGATTGCTTCATGTAGCAGATAACAAGCGGGGAACTTCTCCCCTCTCACGACCATTTGTACGTAGGTATCTGTTCAAGTTGTTGAAATCAGTTATATGTCACTCAGCTCAGAAATTCATGTGTTATGAACTACGAAGTTGTGATAACTATTCGAATTTCATATAGTTTCTCCATCTTTCCTATAAATTTGGCACGTTTGATACCTATCGCCAGGAAACAACACTAATCCAGTCATATCCAAAACTTTGTCGTCACTTTTTGTTCACAGCTTTGTGATAGTAGTCCACTTGATAATTAGAAAGAAAACCGCGTCACTTTCACATGAAGGTACTTCACCAAACAATTGGTATGGCCATTGAACGTATTAAAACTGACCCTCAGTGGTGATAACAGGCAGTTTTTGTGGCATGTGTGAGGAAGTTCGTCCTGAGTTCTTTGTATGGTAACTATTTGGTCGCCCCACATTCGCTCTTTTTCCTCTTACATTTGTGTTCCCCCGTTTATCTAGGAGGAAGCGCTACGAGAATATGATGCGGGCCATCTGTACGGGCTAGAGAAGTTTTGGGCGTTCTTGCATTACAGTCGGCGAAAGGTTAAAGTGGAGGACCGGTTACAGGATTTACTGGATAACAAGTACCGAACCTTACAGGATTTCAGAGTCAATGTGAGTTACTTCTCTTGCTTTGTGCTTAGTGTTCTAACCCTCATTTCTTGTTCTGACTACTGTCCTTGTGCTCTCCGTTATGTTTTAGTCCGCGTCTTGAACTTATCAGTCGTAGCTTGTGCGTTTTATAACTGTAGAGCTGGTATAAACTGACTGAGTTGATTTGTTTCTCCATCGGAACTCGTTAGTCAAAGGCCGTCGCGTTCCCCAGTAAACTTGACATGACGAGATCCCCATTCATCAGTTAAGTGACTTTCTGAACCAGATTAAGGTAGCATAGCGAAGTTTATTGTGCAATGCTCTACAATTGGCCTCCACGCAAGAAATCGATCGTTATGGGTAACCGTCAACCACAGTAATGCATGCCTCTGGAAACCACTCTTGGCGTTTCCGCGTGCACGCATAGAAACCAACTGAATTTCAGAACGAATGCTCTAGTTAATGCGAGGGATGTTATCGACGCGAATTCGGTTAGACGTTTTCTCAATCGGAGAAAAGAGCAATAGAGCTAGAAAGTTCGAGAGATTGGAGTGGTTGGGGCAGTCGCGAGTACGCGAAAGCTGTTTTAGCTAATCCGTGAAATAGACCAAGGAAACCTGTTAGTGAGAAATTAAGTGCGTCCTAATAATCAGTCTTTATACCGCTGGGCAGAATATTTAGTTGTTTCTCTACGCACGTGTCTATCATTCATTCAACGCACTCGATTCGAGTCTTGAAGCGTCAGACTAGATACACTTCCATCTGACTGCTACCCCCGTCGGGCCTCCACCAGCATTGTTCAAAAGTGCTGTTGTATGTTCTGCTTTGACCCTTCATATATCTCTATCGATTTTTTGTATACCACTTCCAATGCTGGACGCCGGATGCTACCGCTCGATCGGCAGATTTCACTCAAGTTGTGTTCCGCTCTGTTTGTTATCGTATGATACATAGGTTGAAGTGTTGCGTAGTAACTCTTTCTGATGTCTACTGTGAACCATAAGTCGTCCCGTTTGCATCCTAGTTCCAGCCTCCTGATGGATTTTTCATCGATAAAGCCCGGCGGCGCACGAAATCTGAATCAGCGAGTCAAACCTGGTCCAAGGATCTCACGACCCCAGTGATCCGCAGTACATTTGATACATGAACGCTTATTTTTTCACATCATCCCTGGTTTTCCTACCACGGCTACCGACTATCACTCTCTGAACTCAACAATGGCTCAGGCACCAGCACCATAGTGATGTCATCAGCTCGGTTGTACACAGCGGAAACGTTCTAGTCTACGGACAAAATGTTTGTTCTTCCATCCTCATTTCCACTGTTACCCATGCTCTGGAAACAATAATCTTTGACATCTCTGAATATGTTGGCATACATTCACGCAACCCTGGCCCCGCCATTTCCAGGTTTGTCCAGTTGCTTGCCTTTCCATTTCCGGTGTGGTGCACTGTACGGTCTACTGTGTTCGTGATGCTTCCTTTGGCCTTTGCCACCCAAGCTTAGTGCCGCTTACCCTTTTGTTTCTTTTGTGATTCGGTTTGGATCACCATAAATATTACCGCTATGATTATAATTACTACTTGTGTATATACCTGTGGACTGAGTGAGTTACTTCATACCTTGGTACAAAATCGCTTTCAATGATCTTCATTTTTCGAAAAAAATGTTCAGTGGTTTCGCGTTCGTTTTTTAGCTCACCCAACTTCGAATATTCGTTCAAGCATACAAAACCTGTTGCATTATCTCCGACTCTTCGTCTTGCGTTTACTACTTCGCTTCTGTCCCCTACCTTCTTACCTTTCAGTCGCTGCTTAGGTTAGCCCATCGTATGGCTTACAGTTACAAGGCTTCATACAGATGCATCTCCTGCTAGACTTCTTCGTTTATTTTCTCCATTTCAGCGGCTGCGTCCTCCCGATTATTCCCTCATTCTTCTCTGTATGGCTCGCAGACTCCACGCACTGAGTAACACTCCTCCCGTCTCATGTTTACCATTGCAATTTAGTTGGGACACAACGTGACTCTTTCAAACTGCTATCGTTACCCCCAGTTTCTCCACTTCTCATAAGCATACCATTTGAGCTTTGTGCATTCTTTCTCACCACTACTAACCTTTACTACTATTATTGTTGGAGTGTGGACATTTTCATTTTTCCCGCAATGGTTTCTACTCTGCAATTTCACTGTGTGTTTGTTGTTCTCGTGGGCGTGGGTGTGCATGTGTGTGCATTGTTTAGCCTTAGAATACTTGCGCTATTTTTATTTACGTCCAGTCTCTATGAACACAGGCGCACACAACACTGTCTATGTGACGAAAATGACAATAACCCGGTCTTAGCCATTCCGAATCTACATCATTCGTTTTCTGATTTGCGCGCGTGGGTTGAAAATACACATGGTTGCCGTTCACCTGTTTCTGATGATGATTACTCCTGCCTTTTCCCTGGCCGTCTGTATGTTTCACGCTGTTGCACTCCTGCATGCCTGTACGGTGCTAGACGGAAACGTGTAAACGTGAATTACGGCTGAAGGAAAGACCCGTTAGTAGAGGCATCTTGTATACACTTGAAATGCAAATGGAAGCAAAGCAACATAGGGTGGCCCGTTGTTTCTTGAAAAGTCCGTGATCGTAGAGAGAGAGAGGAATGAATCTAATATTGGGCAGCGCGAAAGTTCAGCGGTTCGAAAGAGATTAGGCTTGGAAGAGTAACATGATATCAATGGTTTGATTAACAAAGCATGTCTTTGACTAAGTTACGTGCTACGTCTAGACTAACGGCGATCAATTAGTTGGTGCTAAGGGAGTAGACGAATGACCCTAACTTCATCGAATACTGAAATATTGAAAGAGAGTTCTTCACCGCATATCCTTGGGTAGGTGAATTTGGTTTTGCACAGCTATACGATCCTTGACAGAGCACTGTGCTCTTAAGATAAGAGAACCACCTTTCTTCCAGAAGGCAACAATAAACGATAATCACCCCGAATTCTGGAATACTGAATGGACTAGATGAACCCTGCTCCGTCGTTTCATTTAATGAGAAGTTCACTTCTCGCCCTCATTACCGGTCTACCGCCACTTCGTCACGCTAAGCAACATGTGCTTTTGACCTATTTTACTTTTAAATTACAGTCCATAGTGCATTTCATGGGAAGGAAAACTTGCTTCAGTCGACTGTCCAGTTAGGGTTTTGCGCCACTTAGGTGCACTTTGTAAGACAGAAGACCAGTACGGTGTCAAGCAAAATCGAACCACCGACGTTATCGAGCATGACAGTCGTGTTCTTCAAGCCTCTGAACAGCGACATGATGTGTCTGAATGTATGCAATCTCAGTGGCCTGGAGTCATCTCTGCCGTTCTTGAGTAATTCGAACAACCGCTTTGTGGCGCTAGCTGATCTGACGGGGACGATGTGATAAACTTCATCAAATAGGAATCGGTTTACGAAAGTCCTGTGCACTTTAGAATATGACGAGTGGCAATTCGATGGTTAGGTATGCTGCAATAAGTGAGTGGACTCATTCCTCACTTTGATGTGCCGGAATGTTCCTGTTCTTATCACGATGGTGAAGAGACGCGATTGCTACGTCCGGTAATACTGATGACTTAGTTTTGTTTAACATCTTGCAATACGAAAAGGTGTGTTTGTGTGACACCTACGGTAACTCGGTATACGGCATTTGAGGTGGCCGATTGCGGTGCGCGTGTTAGACCTTCCATGGTGTGCATCGTAATTTAAGAGATAAGGTGACAGCAAGTCTTCAATGAATCGTTCACATAAGGTGCTCAGCCAGATAGCGGCCGGTGAGTGCTCAGTCCATATCAACGTGCGTTCCGATTGATTTTTTGGAGAATAGCGTCCTATTGTTTGACGCAATGTCTCTGTTGTCTGACCAGACACTCTTGCCGACGTCACGTGGACCAGGCGATCAGTCCTCAGTGTAGGACGACTTGTGTTGATCATTGGTACAGCCATAATCGCTGGCCACTGTGGTTCCGGAGCCTAACCATGATCTCCAGTCGTTCGCACGACATAGTTTTAATCAGACGTTGGCTTGTTCAGGTGACCATCTGATTACTAGCGCTCAGTCAGAATGTTTTATCCGAATATTCATCCATCATCATGAAGGATCTGATATTTATCGTGCTGAGGGCCAGGATTTTAATCTGGCATTCTAGCGAAGATTTGATCGCACTTCGATCATGATGTGCAGTTGTCCGGTCAATTTTGTAGAGGGCCTGTACTTGCCGGTCTTACATTCACGATCTTTTCGGTAGACTTTTTGGCTTCTACTTTAGTGAAGAGTCAGTATTAATTTATTCGGATGTGAGGTTGAGTGTCAAATAAAGATTAATTAGTAAGGACGTGAAATAACTTTCTTAATTGAAGTTTGAACCTTATTCCGAACGGACACACGTGCAAATCTCATCATGATACTGGACCTTATTCCAGCGGTCTGACATCTGTTGTCTCGCTGTTCTGGCCAACGACTAAGTCTGCCGTACAATCTTCCTGCTGTCATGCAGGTCGCCAAAATTGCCCTCGAACAAAAGCGAGTCGTGCAGGTGACACTCCCATGGTTGCCTGAATAAGTGTCCGAAATTGTGTACACCACGGGATGCTTAAGGTAGACCAGCACGAGGTCTTTGCCCTTGCCCTCGATTCTTCCAAAAAAATGATCGCTGCAAGATCGGCATTCAGCGCTGATGGTGGGCTATGGATGACGGCCCAGTGAGACTTCTCATTGACATTCGGAAATTGTTGTTTTCGATGTTTTACATATTTTTTCCTGCTTGGAACCCGTTCACTTTTCAAGGTGGAGTATCTCGTTCAGCGCCGCAAAATTCGGAGCCGATGGGTGTTCAAACATGGATGTGTGGGTTGATCGGATGAAGAATCATCGATCTCACCGCACAAAGCACATCGGACCAGTCCGCGAGTGTGATCGTGACCGGCGGCTAGGTTACAGGCAGCAGTACAATTGATCACATGCTCAATAGGTCGTATTCTGAGCATAATGGTAGACATCGAGCCCTTTCTGTGTATAGCAAAAACGCACTTGGAAGGAAGCGCGAGGGCTGGGATACTACCTTTGTCATATCCTAGGCAGAAGCAATCAAGAGGCCAGCGTTTTGTTTCAACCGTGGATTATCTGATCACTAGCTTCCTTCGTTAACCAGAACTTACCCGAGCTCAAGTTGCCACTACTAACATGTTTCTGTGATAGGATGAGTCGGCTTCACGTAAGCCACCTACTGTTGCTGCCTCCGAGCAGCGTTTGGGCGCCAGATGCGCGCACATCACGACCCAGTTTTGATTCCTGCAAATGTTCCCACATGTTACGTGGAAACTGAGGTGCTCCTTATTCGATCTGATAGTGCTGATCTGTTGACCACTCTGGACAATCTGAAGAAGCCTGTGCAAGTTTGCTACCCTGTAATCTTCCCATCGGGTCACATGAAGAAAATACATTGGGTGTTCCCATGGTAGACCCTAGTAACCATGGCTGATTGAAGTCAGTCAATCAGGTGTATACTGCGTACCACTTGTACAGTTTCACTTACTAAAAAATTGGAAAGGTATGGCCAGGCCCTGGAGATGCTAAACCGTTCCAGTGGTCTGATGAAACGGGAGATTGGGCAACTACACATGGTAGCCAATAGCCTTGATGCAGGGGTGCCACTAGCTGCGAGACTGGGTCATATCTGTCAGTGCCATTAGGCACTGTTGCGTTTAATCTCGAGGTCCCTATCCAAGGAGGTGGCACTTGTCAACCCGACTAAGTTTGCCGGTTACCAGATAACTGGGCTGTCCGCTGTTCCACACATAGTTGGGTAAAACCTGTCCCCTGACACGCGAAATACGTATCCCAAGCAGTCTAACCTATGAAGCTTGATAAGCTCGTTCATCGCGAGGGTTCCTTCTTCCTAAAACTGTCTGGTGTGCCTTAGTGTTGTTAGTCCGGCCATTTCTTCAGTTTTAGAACTGCAATGTATTGGGGTGTACGTCGACACGGCAAACGGATCTGGTTTACTGCATCGAGTTGTGTTGAGCTTGTGTGTGTGCATCGGCAAATAAGGGAAAAAGAAAATTCAGCTTGTTTCCAATTTGATAGATTACATGGCTAATGAATGCGACGACATTGTCCAGAACTTTAGGTTTATTGGGACTTCTTTATTTATTTTATTCTGCGGGAGCTTTGGTACGGAGCAATAGTGACCGACGGTCCTTACTGGAACATAGTGGTCCAGTCGAACAACAGGGAGGGAGTGTGGGTGAGGGTCAGTGAACGAAGAGCTACTGGGTCGAAGAACTGTTGGTTTGAGGTGCCCCGTCTCGAATTTTTCACTTAGGAATCTGACCCACAAGGCAGTCGGGTTTTGTTGGAGAGTCTTGCCCGGAGACAATAACACAAGAGATCGAAGTAGCTCAGCAGTTAAGGTTTGAAGCTACTGGTTGCCCTGTGGTTCGAACCCAACCCTGGCTTTTCAGTTGTTCCTGTCTAGAATTCAGCATCCTGGCAGTATCTCAGCCGTCTTCCTTCATTTTCATGGTAATCATGCGCATAAAAGATGCTACAGCTAGGCGATTATCGGTTATTGATTACTCAACACGAAGGTGCAGTGTGCAGAGCATAGGTGTCCACTGCACACAGCAAATGCTTCCGCAACCTCATCGGGGTCCCGTTAAGTATTTGTTGTATTTCGAACGTATCTTGCCTTCCGCCGGCTGTCTCGGCCAACTGTTGTGCGATCGAGTTACCCACTCCTTGGGGTGACTTCCTAACGCGTCCTTCAGGGGAGGGTAGCACCATAGATCCCATCAATATGGGCATGCTGCTCGCCTGCTGGAAACGCCTGACTGTCTTCACACTCCCATGGCAGAGGACAGTTCAACTGTAATCCCTGGATGCTTCGTACTGCAGAGGCCTGATACTCTTTGGCATTCCTATCCTGGCTAAACCTTATGATCGAGATTCTAACCAGTTCACTCAAGTCCGCCCACCACCTCAGGGTCGGAGGTGATCGGAGATGGTGCTTGAGCACATTTAAAGCATCTTAAAACTTCTGTTTTCAATACCGGTTTTTCACTTTCTGTGTTTGTGGGCATGTAAAGTTTGGATGAACGAGCAATGTCCTAGGTTGGACAGCTCAACAGAATCTCTTCAATATAATCTTTAGGTTGAATTGTCATTCCAAGCGGTACGTTGTTCAAAGTTTCTTGTTTGTTATGATTTTATGACTTTGTGGATCTATATTTAACCTTAGTTCACCTGCGCGCTCTTCCCAAAAGTCCTAATGTCAAAGGTTTGCAAGCACACTAGATAAACGATTGTGTTGGATAAAATCCACATCCCACGTTTCCACTGAACCTCGTGTTGCTTACTGGTACTTGCAAAGCCGACTACCAATCTGATGAGGAACTTTTGTTCGAAACTGAAAGGTATTTGTCTCCCATGTCACAGTACCAAGGACGTGGTTTTGATAAGGATTTAACGAACCGACGCTTTCTGATGTTAACGATTCATGAGCACCATCTGGAGATCTGACGACTGAGTTCAGCGGAGCGCTGAAAGACGGAGTAACAGCCCCCGAATATCTCTGTGTAGTGGGATTTTTAGATGCCCGCGGCTGTGTGCGCTTTCGCCAACAGCGAAACCAGGAAAATTAGGTGATATGGGGGATCTAGAGAGTACGGCTTTCTGGCTAGGAGAGGACGTACTCTCGAAGGTCCTAAGAGTTCCTCTGAAGGTCATCTAAGTACCCAGTAGAGCTTTTGTCCTTTCTTGGACCACCGACTTGTGCAGGAAAGGAAATGTAAAAAAAGTGGTTGTTCTGCTGTAACACCCTTTAGGTGCCCAGCTACCATGTCACGAGAAGGAAGGATCATTGCTGAGATACTGCGGGGTGTCCAAAAGCAAACAATAGCAGTCGAGGTGCCGGGGTCGGACTCGAACCACTGACCATCCAATCAGTAAGTTCGCGCCTTAACCACTGAGCCATCTCAAGCTCGAAAAAGAAAATGATGTAAGGCTTACCAGAATCAGAGCTGCACTGCATACTTTACAAACGGGTAGGCATATCGGAATACTGAGTTGAGTCTACTGCTGTAACGCCTTCGTTAGAAAAGGTACCCTCAACTGAATCGGCTAGCTGCGAACTGTCTACTTAGGGTTTTTCTTCAGTTGCCCCTATGGACCAGTTCAGAAATTAAGGAGCAGCCATGCACTAAAGACGGTTACATGGCGACTTCTAAGATATCTCACTGTTAGTCTTATGTTCAAGCGGAGGTCAGGACAATTACACACTAGAGACGATAGCTCCGAAGCAGCAGCACTAGCGCCTGCGTGATCGATCTGTCTTTCAGTATCATCTCCCATTGTTGTGTCCTTTCTCGGGAGCGGCTGCAGTTTCTAACGCCACTGGGTTTACTGGTCAAGGCCAAAACATTTCCTTGTCATGTCAAACACCAATTTGACCCTCTGCATTACTGAGCCCAAGAGTCCCTTCGAGGTAGAATATCTCGTAACATGAAGTACGTGATCCAACCCGCATAGCCAGTCTCTCGCGGACGACCTGAAGACTATTATGTCTTCGTGGGAGACAATCATCATCATCATCGTGGACAGCATGACATCAGTGTTCAACATTGATGCTTCGCTGCCGTACAACCATGATTTATTTGAAAGCCTTATTGTGAAGAAAAGAATAAAGGTGGACAGGGAAGGGACTTAGTGCTACCTTACTACAATCATTCTGAGTGCCTACACCTCCAGACACTCATTCAGGCAATCTGGATAGAAACTGACAACATGAACGCCATTGGCATCGATTAGCGGCCATATTGTGCAGTGTCTCTAACCAGGCTCAGTGGAGATCACGCGGTCCCCATCCTGGTATGCGAGTGGCACCAACAGCACCCAAACGTTTCTTAATCTCTTTCATACCCCTCCGCCAGGTCAAGGGTTGGCCACCTCTCTGCTTCCGCCACTCTGAATTGGGCACGGAAAACAGCACTCTATCTCGCCAGCAGTCTGGTTACAACCGGGAAACAATAGTGGTCAAAAACTTAGTCTTCTCAAAAGCCATGTTTCTGATACAGAAAATAGTATGGATCAGACTTCTGTAGTGTAAACTGCGCTGTGCAGACTGACTGACATCGCGCCAGCGCCATAGATGTCGAAGACCGGTAAAAGCTATCTTGGTCTCCCAGATCCTAGAAGCGATTTCTCCACTCTGCACGCTGCACCTCAATTATCGGAAAATGAAAGATTGATGTTGCTCCAAGCGCACCCTCTATACTTAGCAGCTTCAGTGTTCGATCTTCTATTCCTTAGTTTCTTTACCGTCAGGCTGGCTAGGTCTTCCTGCCTTTTTCAGATAATGTTGCAGCAGACCGAAACACGTCTTACAAGTCAGACTGTTGAGGCAGATGTTTAAGTTCGCGTGTCTTAAACTATCGGCCAGTACAACTGATAAGTAACCTCTGTCCACGCAAATTAGAAACAGCCGACAGTTCCCTCTCTGCTTAGTCCCCCGCCAATACGACCTCTTCCCCATTGTGTCCACTCATCGATGCGGTACTACTCTATATATACTAGGTTTATTTTTCGCAAACCACTCTCATGCCTCATTGGTTACGTGTGTTCGAAAACGTTTATCGCGGCAATCTGCTGGTAAACAAACAAGAAAAGCGAAACTTTCCTTAGCGACTTACAACTGTCACAATGGTACTTTCATCTCGTTTCAATTACGAAACAGCTGTTCGGCAAAAGTGAGTCTGCTAGTTACACCAATATTCCAAGTGATTGGTAGCTCCCTGTTTCCTAATCTTCCGACCAAAAACCCATCTATAGTTGTGTTACCAGAGGTTCTCAGAATGAATTATGCTGAGTTCATTAGAAAGCACACATTGACTGATACCATTAGCGGTCAATTCCAGTCATAGCGTAATGGAATGCAAGTCACCCTAATCATACAGGCACGTTTGTCACATGATTATCGAACGGCGACACAGGTATAAAAATGCGTGCATAACCAGCGCGGTTCACCGTCGGTTGCCTGTTCATCCCGACTTATGTCTCCATTTGTCGATCGAAGCTGTTCGTGGCAGTCATGAGAAGAATAAAGGTAACGAACGAAACTTGTTTTCCATGTTCAGTTGTCAGACTTCCGCATCACTAATTTATATGAAAACACGGGGTTGTATCTGCAATAAAATGTGAGTAAAGTCCTCAATGAGTTGTCAAAGGAGTCACTGAGTGACAGTGTGTATGTTATTTTTGAACTGCTGGTGGAAACGTAGTTGCATCTGTGGTCTCTGGTGTTGACCATGACTAGCTTAAGTTCAAAGATTGCAATAGTTTCTTCTGCGTGATTCCGCTAAGTGGCCTCCAGTCTGAGGCATCATCGACCCTTATTGATAAATCAAAGATTAGATTATTTTGTGAACCTCATGTTTGCTTCCATTTTATTGGACCACTGTCGATCAGTCACTCTGAGATTGACGTACCTAGAAGAGAGAACTGACGACGCACCACTTAGAGGACGGAAGAGTTCTCCCATGCAGTTTAATCCAACCAGAGTCAGCGAGGCAGTGAACGGCTTTTTCCTTCCTACTGAATTCATCAGCACCTGGGACGGACGCGTAGTAGGTTAGAGCTCTTTACTCTTTCTCAGATAACTTACAGTTGTAGGGCAGTGAAACACTGATGGTCAACACTGAAGTGTTGTCGATGGTGATGCGGGTGACCACGTGCTGGGTGAGAACCGTTAGATAACGGAGGTTTTATCATCGTGAATTCAAACATACGACACATTTATTCCATTCCGTGTGCGCGGGAAGGTATTTATCTCCGTGACTTCATGTCCACCTGAATGCCAGCCAATCACAAAGAGTCCGGTCGCGATCAGAGAGCGGATATGAGGTTCGTGATTAACTACTTTCCTGCACTCCAAACCGCCGTACCACAGAATCCGAATGAGTTCGAAGTTTGGATTTGTATTAATAACCCTGGCGCACACCATGCTGCCCAGCCTCTGTAGGGGCGAAACAACTGCCCACCGCTTCGCAGATTATGGCTAGTGAAAACTGCAAGTAGGTCTTGTCTTGTTGGGGAGCTTTGTGGTCTGTCGGCAATTATGTGTTTTCGGTGAGCTAGTTGTCACCACTCTAACAAAGCGGCTATCTGACGGAGTCGCACGCGTCTGCACACGTTACGATTCAAAAGCTACCATCGTTCATTGTCCTGTTTCACTGTGCCTGCACTCGATGGTAGTCTTGTGGTTGCCAGCTTCTCTGCATGCTCAAACATGTTGGCTTGCCGGTACCGTGTCACTTGTACTTCTGTATGTTCCTATCAGCAACTGATCGCGGCCGGGCTGCTGTTTGAGGATTTCCTGATTTAACCTCATTTTGTAAGCCGTTCTTACCCTGATCGGCGAAGGGCAAGGCATTCTCTATTGTCTACCATGAACAGTGAGGAGGACACTGGTTTGTACCTCCGATATTTCATACTTTTACAAACGAAGTCATTCGTTTGATCAACTGTCACATCTCACCAAAAAACGCTGTCCCCGCCCAACACCGATAGGAGGGTTCGAGGTAGCATAGAGGTTGAGGAATAAATTCTTGACTGAAGTAACCGTAGTTTGAATTCATTCCGGACTTTCTGACTGCTCCCGTGTGAGCGTGAGCAGATTGCCGATATCTCGTCCCTCGTACTCCCTTCGGTTTGCGTGACGGCTGTGCGGTTTACGTTCGCTGTCTGAATGGCGTAAATTTTAGCATGTGAGGGTCAGATACAGGTTATTATTATTAACCAGGTTTTGCCCCTTAGTTTCTGTGCCGTTAAACACAGGAAAGAACCATACTGAAAACCAGTATGTTTGGGAAAATCATAGTCAACGAAGCTTTTTCAGCCACTGCATTGTATCTGCGAAGAGCCTATTAAGTTGCAGTCTTGAGCTTATCCAGTTAGGAAATGGAGTCTGCCTGATAGCGTTGGAAATGTGTCCACTGCATATGGGCCGAAATCAAATGTTGGGCGATTGTTTCTGATATATCTGAGATTTTTCATAGCAGGCAACTGCTCTAAACAGCCCAAAAGTGGCGAAGACTCAGTTGTGGACCCATTTTCAAGTTACTCGTGTTGTATTCTTGGCTGAAAACGTGTCTTGCTGCACAATGTTGATCGCTCGAGACTTCAAATGGGAAGCGGCATCCGCCACTGGAATCAAAGTTCAATCAAAATGTGCGACGAGCTTGCCTAGAGAACCGTAGTCCCCGCAATTAATCGGGCCAGTTCATTCAATCACACCAACCAGCCGTATGCAGTCTGTTAGTGGACGACCAAAGCTACTAGTTAGTCCCAGGATCGCCTGCGCTCCCCATACATGCCGCCCAGGCGAGTTTAACTTACCTGCGACTGACGCCCAAATCTTGTTTTAGATTTGTTCAGACGCAGGGTAGAGTTATTATGGAGCCTAAGTGTTTTAACCGTGGCTGAAAAACTGACAAGCGTTAAGGCTTTTGTCTTCGTACTGATGTAGCACTTGTTTGCTGGTTGACTCGGCCGACGACGACCGATCGACTACCTTGTTAATCGGCTACATCCCCTTATGTACTTTCATGGTGAACTGGACAAATCTTGTTTTTAATCATGAGCAATAACACGTGAGCAATAATCACGAGCATGAGCAATAATCACGTACTTGTGATTTTCATCCACCCGTCACTTGTAGAAAAATATCGTTGGCAATGTTACGGATTTGGGAACATTGCAGTACACTTACACAGATATACTGCCAATGTTGGCGAAGTTTGAGTACCCTTAGGTAGGTACGACCCAATATCTATTTCATACGATTGTGTCAGAAAACAGACGTGATTTTTTCTGCGTTTTAATAAATCGTTTAAATTGCTTCCTCTTACTTTGTGTTCTACGAGGATGTTCACTCTTGGGCGAGCGCAACCGGACGCGTTACCTTTAGTTTGTGATAAGGGGCACAAAGCAAAATATTACAAAAAACAAACTTGCTTACTCTCTGTTTGCGGAGACAAAAAGGCATAATCGATGCAAGAACTATTTTCATGTTGGTTTAGAAACGTACGAGGCCAGACTATATTGGATAACTGCGATGTCACCAAACAACAAATGCTGCATGCAAACCTTTCCTTTAGCGCCCATCAGTGGCAGCTAGAGGTATCCGAATTCATATTCTCACTTATGAGAAGTAATCTTTCTGTGCGTGATTGACTCGACTGATGCTGCTGTGACGATGTCACCTAGATTGGTGGTGAAACTTTTGTAACCGAACTACTAAGCTCAGCAAACAAACCGGCAACCAAATATGCAATCTGAGCTACCAGCGTCCAACTTAATAGTATATAACTGGTCCTCTGTGTAAATTGTTTTATTTGCTGCTAAAATCGGCCGATGATCATGGCGTGCCATCGATCCAACACAGAGTCAATGGCCCCGCATATTTTGGTTGACAAGTACTCCCCAAAAGAAAACCGGGAAGCACAGATTTTTGCGGAAGGCAATGGATGGGCGCGGATCGTAGCAATGGTGCTGGCCAATGTGACTGGATCTCCGAGCCTAACCCGTACTACCTGCAGAAGGTCAAACGACACCTAGCTGGAGGACTTTACCAGGTTTATCATGAATAGGAGTGAAGTTGACGTTGGTAGGTATTTGGGGCAAAGTAAGTGGTGTCGATTGCACCCTAAAGGTATAACCCAACCACGGCTTTATGGTCTGCCAAAGATCCACAGGGCAGGTGTCTCCCTGAGACCGATAGACGGAATAGGTTCCCCACCCCATCAACTGACTGGATTTTCGGCGGGTGTTCTTAAACCCCTTACCAGAAAGCCGATCACATATATTAAGAATGTGACATTGCCGGTGAAGTTGCATGGATTTCGTGTGCGCAGCTCTGCTCTACTTCACAACGACGCACTGATGGTTTCAGCTCGATGAAACGTTTGCAATAAGATGGCAAAGCACAACGAACAATTTGACTACCAGCTGAACAGCCTGAGCTACCATCCTCTTTCATACCAAAGGGATCTTGCTGATGGGTTTGCCAGCCTGGTAACACACTTAATTTGCCTGACAACTTTTGTATCAAGAGCGAAACTTTGCCCAGCTAGAAATCCGCCTATTTTTACCAGATCTTTCTGAAAATATGGTTTCTTAACTGGTCACAAACTTATTCCAGGTGAATACCTCTTCACTCCAGACCGTGTGTGTTAAATACCTTCCTCAGATATGACCTCAAACGAAAAAGTGCTTTGTGGTGGCACGATGAGAAAGCGCGCAGTAATCCGGGTTAGGACGACCGAGTGAAATACATAATGCCCATGTTTTGGTACGATTCAGTGCCTATAGTTTTGTCCGGAGGCCGGCCGCTCTAAACAAACAAACTTCACGCCGACTGGACGGTCATGTTAAGTGCCACGGACCAAGCGAAGGCATGCCCTGACTGGTCAGATTGTCAGCAAATCAAAATCGAGCGTTCATACCTGGGTGCTTCTCGGCTGCCCACAAAAATCTCAGTGTGACCTTGTGGAACGTTCCGTGATAAGCCCATAAATACAATTATAGTATTTCTCCTTGGTCTCCATAAAAGGCTGTCTCAAGCTACCATGCATTGTGCTATACCGTAATGGACGGAAAAGGAAACCAAGGACCGACATAGGAGTTGAAGTACCGTCTGCAAAACAATAGATTTGGGAGTAAAAGTCATCTGGCGTGACATGATCAAAGAGGACCTTCACTGAAGTGACCGACCAGATATAGGCTCAACCTCCGTGGAAAAGCTGCGCACCAATGGTGAACAGTCGGTGTATTTTTTGGCGATGATGTAGGTCATCATGTTTGTTTCCAATCCGACACCGACTGTTCGACTTCACCTTATCTGATGCTAGTATGCCGCAGTGCGTGTGGACTGCATCGCCGCTTTTTGTGTCTGTATTCACTTCAGTTGAAATTTACATATGCTAAAGCGTCCATTCGTTCGAAAACAGCTGCATTTCCGCTTATTTTGTACATTTCATCGTACCAGCCATCTTCGAAAGATACTAACGAATCTTATCTTGTTTCTGTTGTTCGAGATCACCAAGCCATTTGTACGTCCATTTGTACGTTACTGACCGTCGATCGATCCTAAGGACCATCGATATTTTTGTGACACGTGCGTCCATGATTATAAACAAGCCACACCCGATGGCAGTTTCACACTGGTTATTCATGATTAGATTACACAAATTTGGGAACTAATACCCTTCGTGAGTCGAAAGAGAGCACGGCCTAATGACCACCGAGGCCAACTGATTGTGGGGTTTTTATCAGGTATCACAAAAACGACAAACGCCTAGATTTAAAGCTATGGTATCTTGGCATATCTGATTGGGTTGAATGTTTAAACCGTCTATTTGCTTTGTTTCAGCACCAGCTGCGTTGACAATGGAACTCGAACACCTCGTTCAATCCATATCGCAGGCTCTCAGTACCTGGGCGAAAGAACTGAGCCACTTGGGGCTAGCCTGTGAACGGTGCAAACGCGTACAAAAAGAAGTGGCGCACCTCAGTTCCGGAGATTCCGTAGTCTTGGAATCGCTACCTGCTCTGCTATTATCCAGCTCGCTCAAAATCTCACTTGGTTGTGCGCAAGAAAACTGCTTCGATACCTTAGATCAACTTAGATGCTCTGTTCTGAACGTTCTTGATCGTTTGAACTCCCTCAGATCTTATCTCATACGCTCTATCTCACCCACCGCCTGCAGCCCGAATGATCTTATTGAACTTCTGCAGACGCTGACGGACTTCCAGTCAGCTGTTGTTGATGAGTATGATTCAGCTCAGCTGTATCAACATGACACAGTCATGTCCTTTGCTTTGAAATGTTCCCAACCTTACCCTACTTTCGATCCTTCAATTTCCCTCATTCATAGAATTTGGAACGAGGAAATCCTCGACAAATTTTATGTACTCGGTAATCGTTCCTAGTATTGCCGGATGGTTTTGTTCTCATCTGAATTTGTGCATCCTCATCGCTCTTGGTTTATGGACTGCAGGTTTGTACTTTTGCAATATTATTGAGTCGGTATCATTTCCCATCCATTTTCATAATACCTGCATTCTGTACAGGATATTTTGTTCATTTCTATATACAACATGCTGAGTCTGAAGATTTCGTAAAACAGAGCAGACGTGAAAATAAGTTCCTGCTTCCGGTCGTGAGTAAGCGCAACTTGACTACACCATTCAAGCGTTTGGAAAAATACACTCGAATGGCAGTCGATTTTACCGGGGAAATTGTATACACTAAAACCTCTCAAAGAGGGTTATCCTCAAAGGAGAAGTAGGGGTTTCCCTCCAAGGAACACTACCCACAAGGTTGTTGAAAACTCCTCGACAGTCCACGGCCGGTTTCGCTTTTGTTGGGGCTCATAAGGTAAGCGCCGTCCCAGAGTTCCCATCAGCCTTATGTCCTAATTGAACCGAAATTTTAGGGATTCACCAAACACACCAGTTTGCTTTTACCGGGTGACTCAACTGAATTCCAGCTAATATATCATTAATAGCATGGTCCTCCGATCGCGTCCCCAATGGTAAGAGCCTAAGCCTCACGCGCCAGTCATTGTCGGCAATAAAATTGGTTTATCCCATTTCAAGTCACAAATCCGCCACCCCGTGTAATGGCCATGTTTCTGAAGCTGTCAATATTCAAGTTAACTTATTGCAGTGTTTACAAAAGTGAATGATTTCACTGGCAGGCCAACACAAACGGCGAACTGCTGATCCGCAACTGCACCACGATGTCGTGTTCTGAAGAACCACAATGATTCTGACTTTGTTATCCAAAGAAGGAACATGTTTCAGTTCTCACAATCATCCGTGTATTGGGTAGCTGTGATTTTGCATCCGACCAATAGGTTTGTTGTCATCCGCGTTACAATGTGGTTACGCATCGGTCGGCTCTGTCCGTTTGCGCATACCCTAAAAATGAGTTATTTAAACTCGAGGACGGTGTGTACTTTAGGCCTCAGGTAGCGAATTCCATTCTGGAAAGACCCACTGGCCGGCGAATTACTGACTTTGGTTGCGATTAGCCGACAGCACTGGTCTAAGGTTTGAAGCACGTTAAGTGTCACATTGCACCACTTCGTTAGCAATTTTGACACCACTTCATGGACGGGAGAACCTTGACGTAAAAAAATCAATCAACACATACTATCCCTACTAGAAGATATTTTGTTCTCACAATGTTTGTTATGGCGCGTCTAGACCTAACAAGACGTCCAATGATGAGCTCAAGAACAATTTAGAAAGTCCCTCTTGATCCTGGTTATTTTTTAGGGATAATTATTTCTCACTGCCTAGTACTTCTATTTAGGGCTGTCCATGACTAATTGCTGCTGTTGAAATAGCCAGGAAGCATTAGTCAGTTATTTTTTTACCAAGGAAAGCACCCGAGGAAGAGCTTTCAGCATGGAAAGTTACATTCGCGTTAAATACTCGTATCATCTAACACCTATAAAAAATGTTAGACATGAAGACGTTGGAAAACGGGGAACTAATCAAGTAGGATGCTTTAGCTGCAGGTTCTTCATCCTCAAGGTACCATCAACCAGATATCATACCATACAACAAAGAACAGAACTGCTGCAGGCTTCAGTATACATAGACAAATTGTACTCAAATTGGGGTGTTGAGTGAAAAGTTCGAGAATGAGCGCCATGGTTTGGTGACCGGAAAGGACAGACCTTGGGATTCTGCTGCCTCTTGACATGCTCTTTAATGACCTTGCTGTTCTCTCTCAAGATCTCTAAAAATACAGCAATGGAACGATAAAGTCAGTGTGAGTGAGTACATGAGGGTTGAAATGCATTATAAAGTTCTGTGTTATACAGAATGACCCCAGTATGAGTGGGCAAATGGTTAGTCATGTGAATACTTCAACATGGATGACTAACTAGTATTTCTAGAGGGACCCAGCCCCAAATACCTCGCGGCGCTGGTCTTTTGAACGGGAATACCGTTGACGGTGAGGAATGGGAGGTTACCGAGTTTGTCTTGATGACACCCACCTAGACTCGCTACATTTATTCCTATGAATGGATAGACAATGCTCTTCAGATCGCTTCACGAGTCCGCTCTTGTTTGCTTGTGTGTTTGAATATACTTTGAGGCTGCAACCGGTAGAACCAACAACAATATCGTTGACATACATTGGATGAGGGGATCAGGAATGTGCTTGCAGATAATGTATGGAGTAAAGGAGGGAATACTGTAGTTCTTAGGAGCACACCGTTGTCAGTGAGAATAGGAGTGAGTTTCCGACAACCCAGGCGCGTAATTTGTTCCGGTATCTGAAGCACTTTTGGATCAACCTTCTGCAAGTAGTTACGGCAGCCCACTTCGGCGAATGCTGCTAATGCTGCTGTATACTCCGAAAACACTATTCGTCCAGTAACCAAGTGGACCAAATACGCAACGTCATCTAGCGTGGACCGTGACTGTTGATAGGCAAACTGGCTTGTGTCTAGCGAATAAGCTCATCTACATTCCATTTCGATTACTTTTAGGCACGAGCTCTTGGTCGAAACTTGGTGGCACTGGTGACATCCTTGCTATTTTCCATATATCGGCAATTTTTCGAGCAGGGAGATAGTGGTTATAGCGGTTCAGAGAGGACGCCAGCGCATTATTTGAGCAGCACGGGTCCGAAAAAGTCGGGAGCACTAGCCCTTCCAGGCCTAATTTGATTTACCTGTAGGCTACATCACCTGCTACTCTGTACATATGATTACACGCGATAGGCACCAAACGTAATGGATGGGTTGGAGACAATAAAGAGCTCGCGACTGAATTTGTTAAGGTCAGTGTTCCAAGACGTGCTGGGATTCAGTTGAGACTTCTGAGAAAACCAAAAGGGTGTTATTCAGAGAAATTATGTAGTCCAATCGCTGTCACACACTACTGCCCGTTTCACTGGAGAAGTTTGATAATGCTGGGTTAAAGAAACCAAGTCATGCAGGTTTTTTTCGCTTCGTCACCCTATCAACAGAATTTCTTTGTTCTGGTGTTAAACTGTCAGAAACTGCGCTAAAAATCACGGTGCTCGTACAATATTTTCGCGGGATATACGACTAATACCACCACACTTGAGGCTCATTATGGGATTGCGAGTTGGACTCATCCCCTGACTGTGGAAAACCCTGTAGGGGCTTCGGTTTGAATTCCATTACAAGTGCCGCTAGGGTGGTTGTTTGCGCGGGCAGCCGCTACAGTAACGAAAAACGAAGCTTGCAGCCATACACATTGTGCGACTCGGTGACAATATTCACAAGTAGGATTTTGTCTTCCGGCAGGGCTACGTGGAATTATGTACCTCCCATATAACAATTCTAGCTCCTGTATTAAACGCTTTTTGTCTGGGCTTAATTACCCAGTCGTCCAAACACAGCCACACTGGGAACCGGTGTGACCCTATATCAGGTCGATTTCCTGATATCAGTGATCGATTTCGCAGAGTAAACCTAGACAGAAATATTGCGCTGTATACATAGTGAGAAAATGCCTCGGATATTAGTAAACCACATTAAGACATTTATACGTCAGTAACCGCGTACTAATATACTTCAGAGTATGTGGCTGCATGACCATTTCACACCCCATCCCACGTTTTTTACCTAAAACGCCCCGTTCTGGAACATTCAGTAAGTAAGCGTGTGGGGATGGGAAGCTTCTGATTTTCCATACCAGGCGGAAAAACTAGCGTAGGTGGAATGGTGGTGAAATTGCACGCACGAAACGTCCGCAGAGTTAGTTCGTGCACTGTATAACCAAGTATTGCCACCGGTTGCAACGATCAGTCGTCGGTAAAGCTGAATAGAATTACCGCTCCGTAAACCACGGTAGGCAGACCTGTCAAAGTGACGGCTTAAGCACGAGATGAGTAATCTGTCGACTCACTACCATTATTGTAGTGAATACCAGGTAGTCACCATTAGCACCCAGCAGGTTTGCTGTCCTTACATTGCTTTATTTTACTCTGCGGAGAGGGAAATTACGAAAATCTGTCCCGCCTCTCCAAGCAGGTGTTTAGTTGATTAACATGGATAAATAAACTGCTTTGAACACCGATTGCTTTTCTGGGTTAGTGGACAGGTTTCTTATCGCAACTTAGGCCGATTCTCCTTTCAGTTTACCTCCTAGGCGGCTGTAGGTGATGACGTCGAGCTGGAACCTGCCAGGTCTTGCATCCTTCGGACACCGACACAAGTTGCGTAAGCTTCCCTTGTTTTCTCACCCGTAGCGTATTGCTTCAGTTGTTGCGACGGCAGTATGCACACACTGATGCCATTCACCTCCTACCTGCTGAGGGGCAGAATGGAATCTGCCAAACTCAGCGAACAAACTAACGGCCAGAATGAAGTAGATTCGTCCTCTTTCGGAGGTGTCAACTCGAAAGAAACCACTTTTGGTTTTTCTTTTGGTAATCTCCCTCGGGCAGAAGCCTTGTGACTTTTAAAATTTTAAACTATGTTTGAAAATTTCGCTGTAGAACGATAACTGTGTACCCATCTGTTGAACAACTTTGCTTTATCTCGCGTGAATCCATTGAAAACGTGTAGTATCGTTTAAGTAACATGCGGATCATCGTCCTCATTATTCAAACTGGACGTGCGGAAAGCACATGTTTAAGACTTGCAAGCCTAGCCCGAGCGATGGAAGACTCCACTTTATCCCCTTTGCTTCAAACTGCTTCCGTTAATTACTTACCTACAGTCAAGTCCTAGCACTGGGTACCACTTCAACACATGGTACCACTTGCGGATTAGTGCAAAAGATATACTCATTGAATCAATCACAGTATCGCCAGTCATCCGTCGCCCATATGGACTTCCTTTTTTGACACCCATCACGTATGTCATTCCTTTTTTTCGTGATCGTACCAACAGCAACGCTTGCTTGGTTTGTGATCTTATCCCATCTTCAACCGTTGCAGCTCCTAGCAAATGAGTGATAACAACCTTCGTTCAGCAAGTCTATGAAAATAGCTTGCGGGTTTGTTCATAACGAGCTTTGTGTGGTACCCCATCAGGGGCGATAGCGCAGACAGGCATGAACGTAAACGGTCAGAATAATCACGTAATGCTGTCTCACGCAGCTACGAAAATTGATCGGGATGACTGCGAAAGACTGTTCATCAATCTTTTCAAGGGTGAAGGCAGTGACAGTGAAGTCAGCCTCCCCCTAATCTAACCACAGCTGAAGTGTGTGCACGAGCACACAGAAACCAGCTATTCCCGTTTGAAAGCCGTAGGTCTGTAACGGTCATCTAGCTAAACACCACATGACTGAAAGGAATTCATCGAGTCGCAAAACAACCCAAGAAAAACGTCAGTAACGATGGACTGAAAACAAGTGGTTGTGAAATGATAGTTCATATTTGATGGAAGCATACCTTAATCAATAGAGTGAGATATTTTCTACAAAGATTCAGCGAAGCACCGATCCTCGATAACATAACTTTCGTTTACACTCACATTTTACGAAATCGGTAGTATAACTGGAATGAGTTTCGTGACTCCATAAAGTTGACCAGCGGATGGGTAATCCATCGTCCAATAACGTGTTCCCCAGCACATGGATGCCTGGAAAAGTTGTGATGAAAGGCAGTTTGATGAGAACGCCTTCGTGTCATTGAATAACTGATGACCAGGCCGTTTTCCACGGCACTAAACTTGCCGAAGTAACAACTGCCGCCGTAAATCTGTCGTGCCACTGTTTTCCTGCCAAACAGCCTATGCACCTCGCTCTGAGTTCAGAAGACCAATTGCCTTATCTCCGCTTCTGCGTTTCAAAGCAGTTGGACTGTGAATCAACGTCAATGATGACGTTGATTGTCCGACAAATAAAGCAATCAGATGAAAAGCACGAGTACATCATGGTCTGACTTAAGTGGGGTGAACGACAAGGCCGCATAAGGTCAGGATACTGAGATAGGAAAGGGGGAGTGATGAGGAACACTGAAACAGCGACCCGAAAGTTTGCTGAATATGGTGCCATGTTTGTCCCCTTATCCCTGTGATGGACGTTTTAGAACTCCGTGGAAGCTGTAAAACGCCGTACAAAACAGGAAACAACTTGAGTCTGCGTGCATTGTTTTACGTAATTTATTTATGCTCCATCCCGGTAGTTCACTGCACTAGCAGCGTGGACCTGGGAATCGAGCAAATATTTAGATAATACAGGCACCGCAAAAAGGTTTTTATCCTAGTTTCCAGCTTCCAACGTGTGAAGTATTTGTGAACATGTGGTGAAATACACTCATTTGCAAACTATTTGGGGTGGCTATGAGCTCAACTGAATCCCTCATTTGTGATACAATTCAACCGAATGTGTGCGCAAAGGCCGACTCATATTTCTTTTGGCACGTAATCGAGACGTTGCAGCACACTATCTCGACGGAACGCACTACTCATAAGACTACAGAACTTTCTTTTATAGCGCACGACTGCCCTTCTGAGAGACCATTATATGAGCGTAGTCTCCACATTTCCATAAAGCTTATGTACCACCTGAACACCAAGTGAACTACATTCATTTACTAATTAATTTGGTGTTAACGGGAGGCTAATAGAAGTCTTTCGTTTATGGCATCCTCACAAGTAGTGAGTTACGTGAAGCAGATGTACTCCCGATATCTCAGTTATCATGCCAAATGAAACATGAGAAGGTTTCTGTGCAGCATATTCGGTTGAAGAATATCACAGACAGGAGGTTCAGTTAAGTCTTCTGTGAACATTAAAGTAATTTTCAAATGGATATTTCGCCAACTGTATACATAAGACTGATGAAAATGCGAAGACGACGCCTGCCTGATGAACCCTGAGAAGGACAAAAGCGGTAGCGGGCTGTCGACGAGTTTTCATCAGCCTTATGAGCGATGAGTTATGTCAAGAAAATGACTCCCGAATGTTTATCACCCCAGTCGCTGGATCACCAGGGAGTTCCTCGCTTATCAGGATCTCCACAACACAAAATGAAACAGTATCGATGACTTATCACAAAGAACCGTGACTTCCACACAGATCTCACCCTGTGTTTTAATGGACGAATGATTGCTGTTCACACACCTTAGTTTGTGTATCCTTGAAGCTATGTCATCAGTGAGTATTGATTGCTTTCTCAGGTGGATTGTGACCTAAGTTGACTCACTTATTCCAGCGTCCAGCTTTTCTCTAATTTCTAAGTTAGATTAGGCTATATGTGACCAAGTAAAGCGGATGAAGTGTCTTGAGAAGCGTCAGAACATGATGCATCCACAAACCAACAACGTCTGTACTAGTCGGAACATCACAGAGATGTTCTGAATCTTGATGCGGTAATAACTGAGTGCTTCAAATGACTCCCACGTAGTGACTACATTGCTGAAATAATTGCAGTACTATGAAGATAGAATAAATTTAATGAGACCAAGAAGAAGCATCATAACATGACTGATTAGATTCGACAGGTTTGCATATGTTATTAACTGTTTGCATGCATTCGGGATACTGGAATGTTTGAGTCAGTGTCGTGCAGCTCCTGAATTCAAGGTTGAACATGAAGAAGGACGGGTCTTCAGCTTCTTAGATGTCCAGATGGTCGTCGTTCAGCTGTAACACGCTTTCGGTGCCTAGCTGCAATGCCACCCGAAGGAAGCTTGAGGACTGCCCAGGCCTAGACAGGAGCAGTCGAGATGCCGCGATTGAACTCGAACCCCCGATATTCTAGTCAGTAAGTTTCCGCCTAAAACGTTGAGCTATCTCGAGCACAACTGTCCAAATGGTGAGAAACTAAGACTGGTTATTCATCGGACCAACTGGGAGGGGGGGCGTCTCAGAATAGAATAAACGAACCATGGTAGAAAGTCATTTCATCAGAGTCAGAGGAATTCCCTCTAAGGAGACACTGGAAAAAGGTCATGAAAACATATCACCCGTAATGGAGGTTTACTGATGTCTCATCAGACTTACCAAAAAGTAGGGAAATACCGTGGTACAGAAAGAGAAATGAGATGCTTCCACAGAAGAACAATTGCCGACACATTACGGTTCAAACTGCAGCGGTGATTGAGTCACGCTCTCAAAAGAGCATTCAATGCTGCGACTTTAGTAGAGCTCAATAAAACACGGTGAATGCTGACAGCAATCAACTAGAAAAACCAGACTATTTGGTCCCATCCTGCCGTGTAGACCTGTGTTACTGCATTTTCAGTAACAGGTATGCCGGAAGGACCGATAAACGATTATCTACAAGGGTTTCTGAGTACGTCACATGGTGGCTTTCAGTTAATAGGCTAAGACTTCCGTCCAGAGCAATCGCTCGCCACCTGCTGGATTGCAACAAGTGCAAAGAACTAAGATAGTCGGAACACTCATTTGCAAATCAGACTGATGTTAAGGGAAGGTCGAAATGAATCACTGATTTGTACCAACCTTCGACTCAGTTTGCTGCACAAAGGCTGCCTCACATTTGATTTGATACGATATTCTAGATATGGTGACCTCATGAATCTTACGAGTATTGTGTCCTTACAGGAAAAAACAGGATAGTCATTCAGTCATAAACTGCCCGAACAACAGCCGTCAAGCCTTGTTTTATTTTGATAAGGCCGGCACTGAATCATGTTCACAGTCCTAGTCTTTTGTACAGCCAGATCTTGAGTCTAATGAACTTTGCTAGTTGCAATATTTTCATTGACCTCTGCGTTTGTCTGTCAAGTTATCTGTACCTTATCCTACCGTAACCTTGATTCTGGATGTATGTAAAATTTGACGAGATATGCAAAACCTATCCTGTTATGACGTTTCTTGTTGCTGTCATAAAGTTCATGAAGAAAACTGTGTGCATACTATTTGGTTTCCTTTTTATTTTCATCGAAGTTGTTTGTGGTTTTTACCAGAGTCTTCGTAATGGCCTGTAGTCATAGTAACCGTCAACACCACGTCAAACAGTTTCAGGTCGGGTTAGGATGTAGGTGAACTCTTTGAAAAGCAACCTTCACAACGTATGTTTCATTTGGTATATCCAATATTAAAGGTCGAAGTTATGGTCATCCTACTCACCGCCCTTTAAATCGTAGCATTGTTGTTTGGTGTTTTGTACGACAAACACTTCAAACAATTCACTAACACCCCATCCTAGTTGAGCGGTATGATTCTCCAAGAGCTTCGGAGCGTCAGCCAACTGACCTCCTTCCTTGATGTAAGGAGCATTATACGACTGACCAGAATGGAGGACGGACCATTATCCGTCATGATACATCGTTCGGTTCACCAAACACCTATTGGTTATGGGCTAATCTGCAATGCAGTTGGGTGATCAGGCTCCTCAAGCCGTCATGTAAGTGGTCCGATGCTCTGGCTGCGTCGAATTTCCTTTCATGCAGGCAAGTAGTCAGTATTTTTCTTTATATATATATATATATATATATATATATATAGGTGCGAAGTGAATAGAAATAAACGTCAAACTAAACAGTCATCGAAAACAGGGAAGATGTTTAATTAGGAGGTAAAGTTGCCCGGACTTCGGAAGCCAGGCCTACCTAATGAGTGCAAAATCGGTATTCGGCTGTCAAAACATTCCAAGCATCAATCCCCTAAAAAGCATAGTATGGTATAAACAGCCTATCTCATCGAGGGAAGCAGCCAATCTCGTTCATCCCAACTTCAAACGGGTCGAAACGATCATCTCTTATTCAGGATGTTTACGGTAATGGAAGCGCCAATGAACCTTGTCACTGCTGAAGTGCCAAATCTACCCATCAACTATAAGAACCGTTCGACGGATCCGGTGCCTGAGAGAACGGCTGTTGATACCAAATTTTGTAGCTGACCTAAATTGGTTGTTTGCATCCACTACCATGAGGTACTGTTCACATGACGTCACGTGTAATAAACAGCGCATACCATACGTTAACTTTAAAGGTATCCAGATGAATAGGTAATTTGCATGTAGGATTGAGGCTAACACTGCCAAACACAACTGTGCAGTTCTTACCCGCTCGATTCTGTCAGCAAGTATCATGACAAACAGTGAACATGTTCTACGTCCTCATCTACGTTCTCTCATCGGTAGAGGAAATCCGGAGGAACAACTCTTCTTGCTCAGACGTGGATGACATAGAGCTAGTGGTTTTCTAAGGAAAATTCCGATCCTTCCATCCAAAAATGAGCGCTTAAGTGAATCTTCATTAGCTGTGCTGTGTAACTTACTTTCAGAGCGTATGGAGCTGCAACCCAATTTGGAAAGAGAGGACAAGCCCATCGTACCAGCACTCATGATGACAGTAGTCCGGTGTACCGGTGCCTGCAGGCTTCCTTAGAAATATCGCACTCGTAACGTAGTCTTTACCTCGCTATCTGCCATCCAGAACCACAGTCACTATTCCTAGGCTCCGCATTCCGCGTGGAACACTTTTTCGGCCGGAGATGCAACTTTGTGGGATAATTCGCCCATTACTGAGTAAATGAACAAGATCAGATTGTGGATGCCTCAGCGACACATGCGCATTGCTGAAACAAACAGTCATAACATTGGACGACTTGACAAGGACAAAGACATGCTACAGGCGATCAGATATGTTTCACGCTATCCAACCTAATACAGAAGACTGTTTCTGCGGAAGTTGCAATAGCCTACAGAAACAAGTTTCTATGATTTCGTCAGTTTGTGTAGAACTCATTTTGCTGTGTTGGCCTCTAAACCACTATCGCACTGGTGTAGGGTGTTAAAATATGTCCAATCACATCCGTTACGAACTTCTTCGCAGTCTGGGCAGAATGTCAAAAGATGACTGTCAGAATTACAAGTCTGGCAGATGAGGTCAAACGATAGATACTAGTTAAAAAGTTTGTAAACAGATGGACGATCACCAGGACAATCAAAAACTGAAGTATTCCACGACCAGTTCCAGTAGAAACAATGAAAATTGGTGGAGAAATCTTTTCATCCCCCTTAGAATTTCAGAGCTCCATCTACAGGTTACCAAAAATAGTTTGTTTTGGTTTCAAAGCCAAGCAAGTCAATACTCTGTGAAAATGTTTGGTTTTTCAGCTACTCGGTTATCGATTTTGGCCTTTTCACCTGGTATTTTGTGGTATCCTACTCACTTTTTGTTGCTGATGGTGAAAGTTTAACAATAGGTTGGGCAAAAGCATGCTATGAAGTGGATTTTTTGCGTCGGTATCGTCGGTTATCAGCCGGTTTTGCACAAAAAAGACTGTGGCTCTATAATAAGGCCATGTGAATCATTGTTCTGATGCCACTTTTGCCTGCGAGGATATGGAAGTAAAGGTAAATGCGGCACAACTGCGTCTTCAGAGAGACATCTGACCGATGTTCGCCTTCGAGTTTTTGTTGAGTGTCGACACTCGGTTGTTGGATGTGTACAAAACCTCTGTGAACATGATGCAAACCAATCACTATTGAAAAAATAAGGTTCTACATTTCACTCTAGAGGGTCAACCATAACTTCGCTACCACTTGAGTCCACATTATCCAGTGAAACTGGCGTAATTAAGTCCAGAGAGCCCTAACTGAATTGTTTTGATGCATAACGTTAACTGTCATGTTCACATCCAAATCAGAGGCTTTGAAGAGTTGCGTAGAATACAGCAAAAACCGGTACATTATGCCTCCCTACATACGACACCGTCATAGTGACTGCCTTGATTGCTGTCATCGAATCTCTTTCGTGGCCTTCGCAAAGAGAATTCCAACATTTCCGGCAGCAATGGGGAAAGCAAATTTGTCCCTGTCCTAGCAGCCACATTGTTTCTTTCATATAGCTGAAGGAAAGAGTAATCATTTCAATGGATACAGCTAGTTTTATGCGCAAATGCGTGGCTAACTCAAACTCCAAGGTTTCTGCCGTCGTCGACTGGTCCCATCAGAAGTCGCTGGAGAGTGGTTTTACTGCATGAGGGTAACGACTTCCTGGTATAAGACAGAAAAGACATTTGTGCCTGAAATTTAGCACGGTAAAGCGTGGATCGTATAGATGGCTTTGGATTGAACTTGTAGTTCCGCACGCTACACGAAAAGATGCTGGAATCGTCCGGCTACTATAATCTGTGTAATTACGTCACAGGGAAGCTGACTGCGTGTCGATTTGTGATGTAGTTCTTGTAGTCACAGCTCGTCCTCTGCTAACCGTCTCGCGCACCCATAAAGAGAGATTGATGTCTCACCACACGTGATCTGTGTGAAGCATTAACTTTCTTCAAGTACCTATCATCCATTCCTGTCGGGAAGCGATATATTACACTGAGCATTTTGGCAACAGAGCACTTAGCGTTTCGAGACTATTTCTGAAATCGTGCGATTACCCTGACTTCAGTACACCGGTTTAGGACCTGCTAATTCCCAAAGTTCACACCGACTCACGGTACATGAGCCAAAAGATGGTGAAACCCACGTTAAACTAGACGTGCGAAAGCAAGGTCAAAGAGCGGTTCAAGTCAAAGCAAGAAAGGCTGTATGGGCATGCAAAGGAAACGACAAAACGAGGAAGCAGACTCTACAGAACAAGAAGAAAAGAAAAGAATCAACAGCGCCCCTCAAAGCCAGCATGGCTTTCCCTGATCTACCGACTCAATCCACCGCATGCAAAAAATGAGATAAGCTAGAATGGTAAAATTACTCTAGCCACAAAAGCGTCCCTCAATCCGGAGCACACGCCTAGGGTGGGTGAGCAACTAGTTCTCTCCTACTCCTTCCAGCGGGCAGATGCGACGTACATCACGCCCAATCTCACCAGATACAGTCCTTATAAGCACTGCCCATTTGTGGCCATCACTTAGGGCTTGGCCTCCACTATGATACCTTTCTCCCAATATCCTCGACTTGGGTTTTTGCCACTGAATAATACAAAGTCGTCAGCTCGAAAATCTCGACGGTTTCGCATCCACTTGTGTCGTAACTGTAAAAGCGGAATGTACTACTATAACTATTCACGCCAAAAGGTATCGGTCAACACTTACCTCTATCTCCGACATTGGGTA
>SJOL01006449.1:400611-432044 GCA_004794785.1 Opisthorchis felineus
CACCTCAGTGAGTAAAGTAGACAAAGATTCGTCAGTCAACACTTGATCGCGGGAGACCGCACTCAGCACTCGGAGGATAGATCGTACCTGGCATTCCCATACTCCTCCGCGGTGACTTCCATAGGGTGGATTAAAGTGTCACGCGATCCCCTGGGCTAACATTCCCTTGTTAACGGGATCGCAATTTAGCAATTTCAGAAACTGCCGGAGTTCTAGATAGGCTCTATCGAAGTTACTTCCATGGTCACTGTACATTTCCTTTGGTAAACAGCGGCGGTTAACAAAAGGGGGAACTGCCATGAGAAAGGAGTCGACCAATAAGAATAGAAGAAAAGGAGCAACATCGGTTACGATAAGTTTACTTATGTTAATTATCAGAAAGGACTAGCTGAACTGGTATGATGGTCGTGTGGGCGTTCCAACTTCCTTTCTACCGCCACCTGTACTGATTTCTTATTTTCACTGGTTTCACTGGTCGATTCTGAGGCCATTTTGGACAGTTGCTAGTTATTGTTGTCGATAATGTTTCACTCCACAGAGCCAGCGGTGTAAATTACCGAGGTAGTGATCTATCTAGTGATCTACATGTGTATGAATGTTCGACTTTTATCCTCCTATGTTGCTGGACTGAAATTATGTTTCTTTTAGCCTTATCCGTCGGTTTTTGATATCGTCGGACGTATTGCTCACCCGTTCTGTTCCCTAAGAAGGGAGTGAAGCAACCATAACTCCAAAACTGTAGTCTGCGATTCCGACTAGAGACCGCATGGCTTCAACTGCAGTGCAGAAGACTTTAAAAGCAGAACCAAACACGAAGCTTTAACGCATTGGTTTTCTTGATTTTTTTTCTGATTGTGGGTATTGAACAACATGCGTGCCTTTCTAACCCTTCCCCATCCTTGAAAGAGGGTGAACAGTGGATCGGGAAGTATTCCAATGAAAGACAGTCAAGTAGCACTCAACGGCCACACGCCTAGCAAGGATGCCTGAGGAACGGCCAAACTATAAAGTCGACCTGAACGGAAGTGCGTACCGCACCAAAGTGTACACGACCGGGAGAATAACGATCGTTCTTGATCTCGGGGTAGAAAAAGTGTGAGTGTGGAATACAATAAACCATTGATGTCTCATTCAAGTCATCCTTCTAGGACCCATCACCTTCAGCGTAAAGCGACCAGATCACCGATCCTTCGGAAGCGAGATCTTTTTGACAATGCCTTCAACTGTCCCACCGCATGCAGTTCAACAGAACCGTCAGATTGTGACCTCCATTGAGAGGGCTTTTAACTCATGGTCGACCACCGCAATGTGATGCTAAACGTTATTTGGTTTCACTTATTAGAGACCAAGAGATGGAGGCCCCTGGAAGAAATTCTCCAGGAAAATCTACGGTAAACCATCCCGGCCCTGTTTCCATAAGGTCCTGTTGCAACTTAATTCTGTTAGTGAAACCAGCCCATACCGGGAAGCTGAGAAGCATTATACGGCTGTCTCTTCCCTGTCGGGAATCATCAGTCATGCGTATCCCAGTCAACTCCAGGACTGTTTGAGCCAGCGACTTTCAAGTCGCCGATCGGGTATTGATTGGCTGCTCGAACGCCTGCTGCTCCAACAGAAACCGACGCGACTTGTGGGTTGATTTTAATCTCTCAACAGATTACTTGTGGTTTGCAGGGCTTCCTATCTCTGGAGAGGCCACCCCAACCTTTTTCGAAGTTTGTTTCCGAGGGGCAGATTTACCCCCCAAGGTAAGTGTATGGATCCCGTGACCTACAGGAAAATGCGAAACAAATGCGTGTTGCCAACTAGGATGACAAGTTCACAGAGGTAGCTGCTATTGCGAAACAGAAACCGAAGCTGTGTAGACGGAGACTGTTATTCGTTTAGTTGGCGCTACTCTGCTGGTTTGAAAACTTAGTTCCCGAACGTCATTCCATTTTTCAGTAAATTTTGTTTCCACTTTTTTCCTCATTACATTACTATCTTGGCGATACTAACTGCAGTAAGTAGGTGAAGAGATGCAAAGAAATGTCTTCGGATTATTGTGCAAAAGTACAATGCTGCTTGCTGTTTTCTTGTTGGTTATGAAAAAGTTTAGCTTCTAATTTTGTACCAGTTAAGACTGGAAAGTCAGTTATTGCGTTACTGGCTCTTAATCTGCTTGAAATTTGGTTTGACTGGTTGAACAAATTGAAACCTAGCACCTATCACTGCCCCTGCGAGTGTCAAACATAATGCGCATTGCATAAGGCAACATTTTTTCTGTCAAATGTTTCTTCTCCAGTTCCTCAATTCGGCTATTATAGTTAAAGTAGTAGTTCACATCGTGGGGCTGACTTTAATGGGCGATGTATTGTGTGCTAGTGGACACAGAAACTACAGACAACACACTAGCTATAGACATTGGTATTTGGAACATTCGACATGAAGGAAAAAAACTGTAGTAAAAAGCTGACGGGAAGAGAAAAAGAGTGACATTCAAATCACCTTATAATATGTCGAAGCCCAGCGGATGTTTCCGCTACTGAAGCTGCCCAAACTGCGGTAGTTGGAGTTTTGCAGTCTAAAAATGAATACTTGTTTGCCTCAATTGAGAATAAAATGGCAACAAAGATTATGTTGATTATATGTAGTGAGTATTATGGTTAATATGGTGAATGACGTAGTGGACTTTCGCTGATGAGCTTAATGATTTGTGTAACTTGCAATTACCCAGACGGTTGTTCAAACTTCATAAAAGAAGTTCAGGCAGATGTCCCTGGCCCTTTGTACTCAGCACTATTTCAAATGATAGCCACACCTTTGTGCGTTCTCAATTTAGTGTTTCATTAGTTAGGACTACCATTTATCCTAGGGATGCATTCTCTACTGCGCCCCTTATTAGGTGAATCTTAGGTCGATGCGCGATAGTCCTAGGCAACATCTCTGTATGTAATCAGCCCCCACGAGTTCTCTTCGCTATGGATGACGCAAAATCTATTTCTTACTTAATCACTTCATTCATCGAAATTGCTCCAGGAGCCAGCTAACACGTGTGACCACATGATGTGGGTCTCGTGACCAAGCGGCGCTATATTCTAAGTGCGATTTAATCACACCGCTGATCAGCCGCCCGTGGCCGAGCGGTTAATTGTTCAAACACCAGCTGAGAGGTCCCGGGCCTCCAGGAGTTTTGTGAGATGCGCACTGATGGTGATACCCAATAGAGATAAGGCAACTGTTCAGTGTTTCTCGGCTTTTCAGTATAGACTGACCTCATTTACAGGACGAAATCTCCATCAAAATTCACAAATATTATCGCATTACCAACGAACTGTAAACTGTGTGTGCATAGCGCCTTTCTTAACTTGACCCTCAGCTGTGCATGATGTGCTAGTTGACATCCCCAATCCGGCAGTTGAGTGCAGCGTGTTCCTAACGTTTTAATTAGGTTAGAACGATGTGGTAAAATAAAACCACATGTATACGGTTATTAGCTGAGAGTAATGATGATTTTCAAAGCAATTTGTAGTTCCATAGGCTGTTGATGGTAGGTATAACATCTGTTTATCATCGAATGCGGTAAAGGCAACAAAGTGGCATTCTCTCCACAACAGCGACGTTGACACGAAATGTAATGGGTTCACCGGATTGCACAACGCGTAACAAAATGAAGAGAGGCGTCAAGTAGTAACTGTTGATCGTGAGGATTAAGCGACCGTGGTGCAAGATAAAATGCTGCTGCTCGGAAACCTGAACAGGCGATCTGCTCGGCTATACACAGTCAACTCAGTCCTGCGCATTTTAGTATGTGGAGGTTTTTCAAAAAAATTGGTTGCTGATTAATTTGATCCACTCGCCAAAACGACCGTCTGATCGTGCACCGGAGTTCCTGCAGGTCAATTCTACAAGGCCGCAGTGCAACGACGAATGGGGAATAGTCGCTACTTCATCAAGCGTTTTAGCCGTTGGATGTCTTGGGCTAGTATACGAGAATGAAAGCGCGATTGGGTCCCAAGTGCAGTAGAAACACATGTCGAATCATTGTTTTAAGTATTTCAAAATGTGGCACATTATTTCTGTGACACGTAGCCTTTCTACTTGTGTGGAATTTCTCTGACAAGCCGCAAACAGAGTTAAACACCTCTTACAGACATGACGACGCTTCCGCGTTCGGTACAACTTGGTACCTACTGGACAATAGAAACGAAGGACTAAGGACGAGGGTCAAATGGTTCAGAAATTTGGGGAGTCAAGCCACCAATAAGCTTTTAACTAACTGATGTTTTCAAATATGGGGGCATCCACCCTGAGCCCTCATACTCCCACTCGCCTCTGATTGAAAACTACTGTGACAGACACAAGACAGCACTAAGAACACCCATCCATCTATCGAATGGAACAATCACGTCAACCTTACTATCATGAACTGATTCTGATCAACCCAGCCAATCCGCTAGCATCTGACTTGATCTCAAATTACAATAAGTACGAAATTTTGGAGTAGGATTGGCTGATGTATTTCTATCCTTTGGGTTCGTCTTTAAGGCCTCACTCGCACTGGTTGTCTTTAAACCCGCTAGCTGTCAGTCCATTTGTGGCTTGGTATTAGGCTACCCAGTTACATGCTGTAAATTTTACGCTAATCTATAGGCGGGCACCGTTTTTGTGGCGCGCCCGAACTTGCACTTATTTGGTGTCCCGTTATTACTGGTGGGTGGACCCGTTACTCACAGAACATTAGAGTTCATCTATTGCTCTCATGGTTACGACCTCCTACCTGCAAATGCTGGGCCAGAGTTAGGATGAAAAGCGTCCTGCGGTTCCAACCCTGAACGGTTTTCAGATCCTCACTTTTCAACAGCTGTCATGTTTCACTTAAAACACCCAGTTAGACGCTGTTTTAAAGGTTAGCATATCCTATGGTGGAGGGGGGGATTACTTCATCCGATAGTTGGACCTATTTTAGTTGCACAGCTGGAATTTTGTCAGTTTTCTGAAATAAGCACCGGATTGGACGATTTTTGAAAAATTCCGAAAGAAATGAGTTGGTAAATATTTTGCCGGCACATACTAGTTAAACGTGTATGTGGCAAAAAATATGCTAGTACTTTACCAAGTATGGGCCTCACTCTGGAGACCTAATGGTTGTATGAACCAGCCAAATAAGTGCACTTGAGAGTTTTGGGGACAGATGTGCTCATATCTGACTATGGTAAGAAAAAAATGAGCGCAAATTTAGTATGAGCGAACCCCATGCAACAGATACGTGCATTAAGGACCATCACATTTTCATAACAGTCAAGTGTTTTAATAGACCTTGGAAACCGCTTCCACGTAAAAACTAACACTTGACAAAATTTTAGAGAATGACTTTCCAGCCCCTTTACAAAGATCTCTGCTTCGAGTCAACGGAAAGTCAGTATACTGCAGGCCACCAAGCTCAGTGACCCACTATACCCAGGCATACCAAGAAAAGTGACATTTATACGATCAGCATCTCCCAACAAATTTCGTCTTCGATGCTTGAGAACATTAAAGAATAGGACCTAATCGAAGTGCCTTCCGATTTGAAAATTTGTATCAGTATGGATTAAGCTTAATTAATCTTACTTCCGCACCCCTGTGTTTTGAACGACAGATGATTTAAAAATTTTTACTTGTAAGGGATATCTGGATGTAGTTATATTCTATCCAATAAACTTCGCCTCTTAAGAAATTATGTGACCTAGCATGTGAGCAACACTCCTCTTCGTAATTCGTTTAACTGGACTCGGCCACCAAGTTATCACGTATGGCAGAAAACCCGTCTTTTCGTTGGTGGTTTGCCACTGCCGCTGCGTAGAGCCTCATAGTTCGGGAGACTCACTTCGCCCCGGTTGAAGACCTTAAGGGTTGCCAATTAATGCTGGCTTCAGGGCTTCGGAGGTACTGCAAATTGGGTTTTCAAGGGCTGTTTTGTACAGGTCTAATGGCTCTTAATCCAGGTGCCACTAATCGGGGGTTCGTTTGCACTAATACAAGTATATTCTTCCGTTCAAAGTAAGGCAATTTGAACTAACATTCATCTGACTGGACTATACGACCGTTATGACTCCACAGCGGAATTTACACTGGAAGCAATGTTTGCAACACTTTCCCCGTAAATGCGAATGGGTATATTGTAACAAAGGCTATCACAACCATCAAGCCTGCAGATGTGAAACGCATGCCAGAGATCACCAGACGCTATCATTTTCAGCTAGTCCCCAGCGAAAAACACTTCGAAATTTTGGCTCTTAGTTCGAACCGCCCACAAGATCAAAATACTGCTTTTGGGGCATTCAGACTCAAATGTAGCCTGGAGACTCTAGCTTAGTAGAAACTATCTTCCACCACAACCAATGTACTGTTGCCAACACCCCCCCCCCCAACATTTTCCGTGAGTAAGAAAGCCGATTTGTATACTTTTCAATACAGAACGAGTTGGAACTTGTCGATGTGGTGACCTCACCAATGTACCGCCATGCCTCACTCAGGTTCTCACACTCCAAAGGTTATAGGTGCAGGCAGTCTTGTTAATGTGACCGTACCGTGTGCACACAACTTGTTCTGATGATAATTGGTTGTGATCCATCGGAATTGGCAGGTAACACACTGCTGTGCGAGAGGAGCACAACTCACAGTAACTGAAGAAAACGAACAGACGAATTTCCCTATTTATCGCTAATTCGTCGCAAATGACCTCTGTGATATAGGAAAACATTCATTTTGAGTGTATGACCTCCTGTCTCGTTGTTTGTCTACGAAGATAAGACGTCACCAGAGTCAAGCAAAATATTCTTCTGCTTGAAGGCAATTCAGCCGAGTGTAAGGTCAACAACTTCGCTCTTTGTCCGGCTGACGGAACTGACGTCGTTACGTGCGGACCGGTTGGCATGGTGTGCCTCATGGGGCTTGTGTTGTGAACACGTTGAAGTTAAGCGTTAGTAAACACAAAGGACGCACAACTCCCGCCCAAAATGCAATGCAAATCAGAAGAAAGTTTCGACCATTGCCCTGCATGTTCTGTCAGAGAACCTCAAGGTTCTGTGTAACCCAACTAGACTTATTCAAATTGGCCTGCCACCACAAGTACAAAGGTTTGTTGACACCGTAATTGTTCACCCCGGCCTGATGATAGACAGCAGTCAGCATTCTTACTGTTATTGTTTGTATATTTTTTCGAAGTGTCTTCACTGATATCCAAGTTAACACTGTTGTTAGTTTCAGTTTCTCGTTATCATATGCACTTCAGAATTATTGTGCTTAGAAACCCTTTCTCCTCGTTCAACAACTACGTAGCCAGTCGTTTGTCCTACGGTTCTGAGCGACCACTGTTACCCCATCCATTACACTGAGTGTGGTATTGGTTCTAGTTGTTCATTTAGTCGGAATCAGAAGTGCTGTACTACTCAATTGCCATCTAATGAACGATTATTAGAGTCGCTGTCTCCTTCAATTGAATGTGGTGCACCAGGTCGCCTCATGTTTCAGCTGGTGCGATATCCCACATATCACAATACATTGTCTACACATAGCACACTACTCATAAGGTTGCTGAAGACCCGTCAAGTGGATTCAGACTCCTCACCCGATATTCCATGGAGTGGTTTGACCATGAACTTTCGGAACGTTCGATAAAAGTTCAACAGGTAACGCTTGTTCGCTCAAGACCCTGTGGAAGCCAGACGGCAGGCCGTTTTGACGTGCAAGTTTACATGGGTTCAACGACCTTTCATGCGCAAAACAGGATGCTAACAATTTTCCGCCAAGTTCCTGCCTAACTCAATACTGGAAAGCATTTTTCACCAAACTTTGGTATGTATACAAAAATATTCACCAGTTTGGCTATGCAAGTAGTTAGATCTATCTCCGTGAAAGGGCACTGGGCATCGAGTAATTTTCGGACTGGACGATTTCATCTTCGTGATGGAGACATTCCATTAGGAGGATGGTGGCTAAAAAGCAGTGGAAAGCTAAATGATTCGATTGCAGAAGCTCCAGAATAAAGTGAGGAAAGTAAAGTTACGAACTACGTACACAAAATCTGCTCACAATTTTATGCCGACAGGTTGGTTTCAACTTCACGATAATCCAAACATATCAATAGAGTTAAATTACTGGGGTAAGTGATCACCCACGATTGGGTTTGACTTACATCTTAAACGAGAACATTCGATATTAGGGCTCACTGCAGCTCTTAGCTAACAAGTTTATATGAATAAATTACCATTGAAACAACGTTAGGTACATTGGCAATTTGAAAACTAGTTGCGCTGATGCCGATTTAGCCCACCAACGGAAATGTCAACCATGACATAAGCAGAAAAAAAGCTACGGCTAATAGACAAGAGTCCTCCCTTCCACTCTCCACCCATGCCCTTCTGCCAGATTTGTGCCTCGCTGGAGAGATCGTCTGAAGAGCCAAACCAAAGCTGATTGCTTCCATCAGGTGATCTGTTCTTGAATGGAACTTTCCATCAAAAATAAATAAATAAATTGATCGTCTTTGAGGGACGGCATCCCCAGAGGGTAGCAGATGTTATCCATTCTTCCCATAAAAGGCACTAAAACGAGTTACTTATTCCATGGATGGACCTGAATTCTGAAGGAATAAAATTTTCAGTTGCTTCATTGATGACGGTATCTTCAAAAGTAACCGTACTGTTCATGCCTTGAACAACTTTGCAGAGTATCCTCAGTCATTTCCTTGAGCTGGTTTGTATTTAAATAAACCCGTTCTAAAGTCTTGTTTTCTACACACACTTGTAATCATGTGACGTTTTTTCAGTGCCCTTTCCCAGTGATGAAAATATTTCGAAATCAAAGAAAAAATACAGATTCAGCATTTCCGATCCAGTGAAGTTCGCTAGGTTTTTAAGAGATCCACATATCTATCGGAATTTCGGGTCAAAGATAACTCTGAGGTGACGAACTTATTGCTGTACAAGGAAAGTGCATTGCACTGGAAGATTGTGATTTGTTTCCTGTCAACCATCTGACCAAGTTCCACAGAATAGGCTGGCGGCGTATCCATGGTTTGTCATGGTCACCCACGGTTTATCCCACTGTGACTCCGCCCCTCCCTTAGAGCCCGGGTATTCCGCTCGGCTTTCCGATCATCCAATCAGCACGTCATGTTTTCGTACACTCACGCGCACCTGCGTTTAGCCCAAGCACCATTGTGTGGGAAGCAATCGACGCCTTTCTCTCCTCGAGGGGGCGCGTACGTAGCAGGAGGAGCTCAGTCCTGCTACCGATGCAACTGAGTCAGGTACTGTGCCTCTGACCGATGACAGGAACACGCAATATGTACGGACAGGTGTACATGACGAGCTAGTCAACTGAATAGACAGGATTTGAGTATTCTGCTGAGGAACCTGGGCTATACCATGAAGAATTCACTGTATTGTACATCGACAGCAGAGATGTTCATTCGGAGTCCTCTTGAGGGTATACCGGCCATCTGGTAAGAGAATGTAAACACCGCTTCTTGAGCAAAAACCATGTGATGCTAGCTGCGCACGCATATAAAGCCCCAAGTACTCTAAAGACTGACATCACCTGTTTGCCTACTCTTTCTCTGCCTTACCGATTACCTATTGGGACAGCTCCATTTGTGCTACAACAAGATTTATTTGCGACCTTCCATGGAATGTCGGAAGTGGTGCATTCCTCAGCAGCGCTGGACGCATGATTGTGTTTGCGCACAAGCGCATCCGAGTTGGCGCTTCGTATCACCACATACTGACTGGTTCCATTCAAAATCAAACCATCAGACTATTACGGGAGGAGTACATGGGTTGGCAGGTAAGAGTGTTGTGTATTCGACAGCACTAACTCACTCAAGACATGGGTTGCGCTATTCCTTATATTCCCTGTCCCACATGTTGGGGCAGACGTAACACACTACCCATAAGGTTGCTGAACACCCTTCGAGCGCCCACGGTTTCGCCTCTCAGCTTCTAGCTCACCAGGAAGACACAGTCCCCAAATTTCCGCCAACCTTATGTTCTACCTGAACCCGAATTTGGAAGAATTCGCGAAATGTACTCATTTGCATATTAGGCTGGTTTTAATAGAAGACTCAGCTGCATTCCAGCCTGATTGCTCGTTTATATTCCTCGGCTATATATGCTCGAAAAAAGCCGTCTCATGTTACAGTTAGTAGGATATTCGAGAACTCGCAGTGTAGCCTTTTCCTTGGTGGAACACGCTGCTCATAAGATTGTGGAAAACTCTTCAACAGTCCGCGATTGGTTCCAGTCTTCTTAGGGCTCATCAGGTGGGCTAATTTGGAAATTAATGTGCAAATAGGTGTAGTTCGCACATTTTATACGATTTGGGTTCAAGTAGAACACACGGTTAACGGAAACTCGGCGACGTCGCCTAACTGATAAACCCCAAGGAGAGCTAAACCGGTCATGGTAAGCTATTTTAATCTCTGTTTTGACCTCTGTTGTCCTGTCAAAACTGTTTTTATAATACCAGATAGATTTCCTTCTTTCTTGCTGAATCAGCTTCGGGTAGGGACAGAACTGAGAATAGGGAACTCCTGGAGTTGAAAAAAGTGAAAAAGTGAAAAAAGTAAGTCCATTAGTTGGCCATAATCTACGTCGACGTTTTACCTGACAGGAGTAAAATGCCGTAGTAATTAGAGAGCCATCCGCAATTGTACAGACAGAATCTATCTAAACAGGCTCAATCATCAGCTCATCAGCCTGAAATATCCGTCAACAATTCTGGATTTCTCATCACACACATAAACGAGGATGGTTCCATTTTGCCAAAGCCTCTCGACAAAGGACCCCAGGAGCAATGCTTGTCAAGCTTCTACTTGACCATACTGCGAACCAAACCCGGTTCATGCTTCGATATCTGAAGGTCACTATTACTACCATCCCTAGCAGACATCTTATCATGCACTATTCTTAGCAGTTTTTGCCTTGTATGAGTAGGATCCACATACTCCTGATTCATCCAGTCAGTAGGCTGACGATCAGGGATCCGGGCTTCGCGGCCCCATACATCTGCTCGACACGTTACGGTGCTCATAAAATTTCAAACTGAAGTGGAAAAGCATCAACTTTAAAGAGCCACCACAAAGCGGCAAACGGTCGCCAATGGTTTCAGTCCTATCTGACTTTCTGGTGGAAAACAACAGTGCAGACGGTGACCATGAAAGATTCGAGTAAATAGTGCTTTCGGGGATTGTGCCAACAAGGTGCATCACAACATATGGTCTCGTACTGCATCTCAACGAATTGGGAATATCGGGGGCAGTCCAGCAAATACGCATGCACCGAAATCTGTTGTCCTAGTGAGAAGCAGAATCTGGTGACACTCAATAGGACCGACACCACTGACACATTAATACTGATTGTCACGCTAGTGGAAATTCATCTCCTAGTTAAAGGACCTGTCGTTCACCTGTCTGGTTAACTGCGATAAACAAATGACCTGACAATCATTATTCTTACAGTATGACTGAACAGGCTTATTAGTTATAACCAGTCGAAAAACTCACCACTCCAAATCCAAGTTGTTGATATTAACCATTTTTGAGTAGTGTTCAACAAACTGTGATTATAATTCACGTGTGATTCAAGGTGCACGTCAGTATACTTGTCTCCTGGACAGTCTCGATTTTTCCATTGAAAACTGCCGTAGGAGGAACACGCCTTTGTTTTCTGACCGAAAACGCCCGCCTTTCCAAGTATTTTCCGGTTGTCCTATATTCCATCAATCGAGTGATGCAAAGAAAACCCATATGGTGCAGTCAAACTAAGTTTACTGCACCAGTTGATAAATGTCATCCAGAAAGGCAACGGAACGGCCTATTGGTTGACTCGGGAGGTTTCTTCGATGAAACTAAAAATGAACTTTTCTGTGCAGCAAGCCAACTATAGCATTTGACCATCACAAGGACTGCTGAGCAGCCCCTTACAGGACAGGACAGGAATTTCGACCAAAAATAGGACGATGCTTATGGGTGTACAAAGGCTTGTTTGTTTTCGTTCAGCTTTGTGAATCGAATGGTCAAGTTATAAACACCATAGCCACCACAGTTATCAACCGGCGGGGGGGGGATAGAAATGGCAATTCTCATATCATGGAAATCGAACTTCTTAGACTGTCTAGTGAAGACTGTCAGTCTTTGACCCAGTTCTGTCATGATGCGCGAGCAAGTCCACTCGAAACTAGGTGTTTCAGCTAGAGGTTGAGTTGACTAACGCGACAACTTCACATATTTTTCGTTTTGTGCTAGTCCTATTCTTCCGGAATCCCATTAAAAGCGTGCGTCAACCGAGTACCTCATACCGAGCAGTGAACAAATGGTTTGTTTGTTCATATTAAACGACGGATTTGGTGAGTTTCACCACGGTATCCATTCGCGCAAAATAACTGGTTGAAAATAGCTTAGTCCTACCTACAGTAATCAAATAGTGGATGTTTTTTGCGCGGAAAACTTTCTGGACAGTCTACTGAGAAGGCGTACAACAAAATGAAAGGGGAACTGAGGAAAATCTCAATCGGAGCCGGTGAAACACGTTGACCATTATGAATGAGAAATAAAAAGACTCCATCGGAAATGTAAAATTGTGGGGGCTCAAAGAATCCGAGCGAAAACTATGAAGTTGGACAACGACTGAAAATGGAGCAAAAGATACGAAACATTTCTGAAATAAGTAGGTAAAAGGCGCTTCGCGCGACTTCATTTAAAAATAGACTGAATAAACGCGGCGGCAACTGTCGCACAACGGAACATTTTTCGACCCACCTCATGGGTAGTGTTAAATGAGGAATCGCCGTACTCTTCTATTCGATACATTGATTTTGGATTGTGCGCATCAAGATGACCGGAAATACAACGCACTATCCACAGCCCCCTCTGCAACGACGCTTCCTTTAATAGGATCTCATGACCACACATGTTGACACAAGGTAGAGGTATTTCTTTCCTCGAAAATACGAACATCACTCCGGTATGATCAAATGGAATTGGATTTGAGGTGAATTACAGACGAGAAAAGTGTAACAGAACAAGTAAATGTGACTTTCTTCAGCGATTGGTTCAATAATTAGCAATATGTTCGGTAATGTGATAAACCGGAAAACGGAAAAAAGAGGGATATGCACATTTTTTCAAATTGGAAAATAGGGTCTTTTGGTGCAGAAAACACATATTACTACTTAATATGTTGTGTTAGTTTGTGGGTCTCACAATTCAGAAGCACATATGGACCCCAAAAATGGACGAAACAAACTCGATAAATGTTTGCCGACTGATATTGGATATCACCAGCGCAGCCGCGGAAATGACTTGGAACGGAGATGAAAACTCAAAATGCCACTGTAAAAAGAATAAGAGGGATGGTGACGGGAGTCTCCTGTTGTCGCTGTTAGTGGTAGTTTTCCGAATTATTGGAAGAAGTACATGGAGAAAAGCACTTCACCACTCGGAGTTTAGGAGATCAAGAAGAGTTTACCTATCCGGTTGATCGTACTTACGTAACGCACTATCCATTAGATTTCTGGAAACTCTTCGATAGCAACCTTATGAGTAGTGTGTTACAGCTATACAATGTATTAAGTTACTGGCGTATCGTGCCAACTGAAACATAAGGCAACCTGGTGCACCACATTCAGTTAAAGAAGATCGAGAGATCCAGTTGGGTCTCCCGGTTGGTTGCTTTTAACCGTATCCTCTGTTGGTTGATCAGGTGGTAGTTGGTCTGTTCGCCGGCTTGGCAATTGGTTTGCAAACGTTTCGTCCTCAGTCGAGGAGACATCGTCAGTGCGCAGTTGCGTGGGTTGCAAACCAATCGCCAAGCTCGGCGAACAGATCAACTACCATCTGATCAGCCAACAGTAAACACACCCGAGCTACCTATATTTCGACAAATCGATAACTGTATCCTAGTTTTAAACGGTCTGAAGCAACAAAAGTACTTTTCTCTTAAGTGGTAGTGTTTGCTTGTAATTTTTAATGACTGCAAACAACGTATCCGTAAATGTGAAATTATGTAATCGTACAGTTGCGACGACGCATGTTTGGAAGAGAACCAGACATAAAGGTGATCCCGATATAGAATAAATGTTACGGTTCTGCATACCTGTTTATGGTACACTTCTTCAGACAAACACCAGGAAGTCACTTTCGCTGTGATCGATATGGCTGAATACAAATTTTCGAACTCAAGGTGTTCATCGTTATTGTTTTCGAAGTATTATAGTTAGAATTCGGAAATTTTCGAACTCGGACTTTTCGAATTGGAAAGTCGAGGCACAAAAAACAACATAGATGATAAGTTCTGTTTTATACTCCCGTATTACATGGAAGTTGTCCTGGATCTGAGGAATCTAAGGGTGCATGACTCAAGACCAAGTACCGTATCGCAGAACTGTCTAATCATGCACAAAACTGCGCCCACAGTGGCGACAGAACGGAGTCTGGTAGAATCGATATGGCAGATTCTTAACAAGAAAACATGGATGAATTTTGGGTTTACGCAAGCCACCTTAGATTCGTGAAAGTATCAGGGGACAAAGCATGGCACAAACCACATGACGAGTGCATAGTAAACTATACCCGGTAAAGCAAATTAACTGACCCCAAAACGTACATTTTTGGGTTTCAATTATACGGTCTTCCTTGCTGTGCTTAAAATACACCTTGATAGCATGGATGGTTTTTCAGTGGTACTTCTAAAATGGTTGCAGAAGGAAGTTTCCGAGCCCATTGTTGTGTGGGATTCAACTGCGTTTGTCTTCATTTCAGACCGTGGCGACAAATCGATGGATGAACATTTGAGTGATTTTATTCCCCCTTCTTTCCTTTCAGCGATATAGTCTATACAAGACGCCACACTATTCCACTAGCATCACAGTCACATTGATACAAATCCAAACCAAACCAAGAATCCTCAGTCACTAAGGTTTACCTTGCTGCGTACCAAGATGGACTCAGCGACATAGATGTCGATTAATCTGGAAAAATACGCCAACCTACCGTGTGTGCTGTGTGTATGTGGAATTGCCACCAATATCGGTCCCAAACAAGCTGTTTTTTGGTTTTGCGATGCAGTGGTCTGTAAATGGTAGAATGAGTTTTAGTCCATTGTGAGAATGTTGAGTCTAAGCCCAATGTTCACGCGAGCCATCCATCCAAGGCAGGAACACAGTACCTGCAAAAACCGCGATCGTGTGGCATGGCTTCGTCACACTGAAGTCATTTATTTCGACATGCGTCAAGTGCATACCTAGATTACAAATATGGATTTAGTCCTTTTGATAAAGTTTGTTTGCGCTGGCACAGACGATACGGGCCGGGTATAACAGAATGATAAGTATTAGACAAGCATCGATCAGTTACTTTTGAATTTATGCTGTCGTCAAAGAAAAGTGGTTTGTAATTACACGTAGACTAGAACATGGTTTGTCCACCGTGTCGGTGTTTGATTGTCTGAGAGTTTGACAATGGTCATCTTTCGGAATGGTGTCGAGTTTTTGCTAGAATAACAATAACTGGTCGACGTACGTTTCGTTTTCCTAAACAGTTACACTTATTCAGAGCTCTGTTTCTGTCCGGTATGCAGTCCTCTGATCCATGTTTGGGCAACTTGCTTGCGTCTTCAAAGTCCATTAACACACAAATCTTAGTTACCAAACCCACTGCTTGTCGGAAAATGTTCACAGGATGTCAACTACTGTCATGTGAATGGAAATGGGTTGAATGTTTGCATGGGTTTTTGGACGGATTTCGTTTTGTGCAACTTCATCTTTTCACCGAGGGAATTCCAAGATCTCCGCACACTACCGACCACCTCCAATGAAGGGCTACTGCCGGACAACATGTACTTTTAAATTAAGGTTCCTTGGGGTATGACCCATCAGGTTAAACATGTGATTCAGTCGATCGCGGCAGCTCAGGTTGCGCGTTTTCCCGTCGTAACCCACCCCCAAACCAATTCGTGTGACCACACTGCGTTGCCTAACAGGAAAGCTGTGTTTAATGGTCAACTGTACGGACCGTAATCGGATAGGAAAAACTTTGACTAGCTCTGTTGTTCAGCCAATCCGATCAGCCGGAAGTTCCAATTTGAAGATTTATTTACTGAAACCTACGAAACCATCGATTTGTGTCTACCCTGACATTTCCAAGTTGACAGAACTCTTACACCGAACTGTGTAGTTCTCTAAATGCAGCTAATCTGTTACATACTCGGAGGAATGCCAGTAAAGCCGCCTCATTTTTTTCAGATCTCAGCTGCCTTTCAGATAATGATATTTGGAAGGTAGTTTATTTCGTATGTGAGATACATATTTTCAGATTAATTTGTCTGACATCAAGGAAGTAACTTCAAGTTCTGACGCAAAATGTACCCTGGTAATATGAACTACCACCGAAAATATTACTTGGGACGGAAGCCATCGCGCTGACCCGTACTCAGCACAGTCCTTTGCAACCTTTTTTGTGCTGTGACATCTCTTTCACATCCTCAGGTAGTTAGCACGTCCCACATTCCACCCATCAAACCCAACATTAACCACGTGTCCGAACATGAGCTTGAGTAACCAAATCACAGAACAGATTGTTGGCCGCTTCAGTGTTGGCACCAACTGTCGCCTGTTCCCTAGTCTACAGGATCGCTACTGCTTCTCTTCTCACGAAGGCTGTCCGAGGTGACCGAAACCTTGAACAATAAAAGTGGACGCAAAATGGTGTCCTCTGTCGAACACTACGTTACCAAAATTAAGGGCTTGTTGGTTTTTCATTACCTATATATGTGGGTCCTCGGGGTGCGCGGTGTCCATATTTGTAATATTTCCAAACCTCGCCTACGTTTTCATTAACCAGGGTGTTCAGCAGCGCATTCATATATTTGGCCATGTGACTTGAATGGAGCATTCTGATATGTTGTGGCTGTGCATTTGTTTAACCTTTTGGCCTGAATACTTGGAGTGCACAGTACATCCTTGTACTTTTTCTGGCTGAGTACGGCTGTAGACCTCACCATCATCCGTGCCAAACACCGACTCACAAAGTCTTATATGGCACTGAGCTTTCTTTTGTTTGAACTTCTAAGACTCGATGCAACATTTACTGAAGTCTTCTCAAGCCCTGTATGTGAATGTTTATCACAGGCAGCAACAGTGACCCAGGAACTCGAAGCTGGCGAGTCGCGTGCATCAGAAGTTCCCAGCAGTGACTCCCTCCCTATAAGAAACATAGTCAGAGACCCAGAATCTGTTTCTGAATTCGACGTGCTGCTTAACTAAAGGTTTGAACAAAACCTAAGTCGGGTTTGAAGCACTGCTGTGCAGGCTCTGTTTACCTCATCAGCCCCCGTCAGCTGATACTGAGAACGTACGTAATGCGTTTTCAGTATTCGGTGGTAAACTGATATGCAATACCTCCTCTATTTTATTTTAAAGTGTTGCAGACCTATGAGATCATCTAGACACAAAACTGGCTAAAGTGTACTTGCTGCAGAGTCTGGGATATGTTACTTAAAATTGCGGATTTCTGTGATCAATGCTTTTGCATCCGCTACCTCAGACGGAGTATCGAAGACCCTCACAAGTTTCAATATTCAGATCCCGCAATTGACCAATTTTTAAAGAAAATACACTGATAGAAGATACCTCTAGTTGCTCGATATATTCGTTTTTTCACATGTCAGGCAACGGCTAGTCAATGCAAACATCCACCGCATCCAGAAATTTCCGATCACCCAGATGCTGCTCGAAGAAAGATGCGTACTTTTAGGCACACAGCAGAACCCTTCCCATGCGCTTTTAGCCACAAACTGCAGTGTCTTGCAGTGTCTTGGTCTGCCTTGAATAAGTGAAACTCGGTGCAGTCTGTGCTATCCAATGACCATTCGAGCAAAATGGCACCTGTCTTACAGTTAGAGGATTTAGCTTGTAACAGAGATTACGGAAGCAACAACAGCCATGAAAGTTTCCCTTTTTGAAGCGTTTCTGACAACGAGTTTCTTATATCAGAAGAAACCACTTCATACCCACTGTAAAAGACGTTTCTCTTTTTATTCAAGGCATTAGTTCTATGGAGGGGGTTTTATGCAGAGGGAGTACCGAGGGCAGCCCTGGATGTTTGGATAAACAGAAATGGGAAGTCGTCTTCCTTTTTTAAGTAGCTTTGTTCACACCAGAAGAAAAGCAAGTGTACAACCCACTTTTGATAAAGCGGACTTGTGTATGACCCTCGGATTTCATGGAATGATATCTGGGAAGGAGAATATGCGAGAATTGTGGGAACTGACCCACCCAGCACCGCACTAACGATGTTACCTCAATTGGTGCTGAAAAGCTTGCAATCCAACTGCCAAGTTCGGTGAACAGAACAACTGCTAAGAACTACTCGCAGCTGAAACATTAGTTTTAAAATATGTCACTGGTTTTTGCTGATCTCAACCTCTTACAGTTGTCAACAAAAAAATCAGGTAACAATTTTCGTTCTGAAGTTACCGATGTCGGAAATGCAGTCTCGTACCACCACATGGATGCAACATGAAGGAAAACTCGAAAAACTCGTAGCATGGTTGGGATTGGTCGGACGGCAGGACTCAGGCAATAATTTCTAAGGAAGTGCGTCAGGTGACAAAGGATCAGTCCGCTGATTTGGCGATAGCTCGTGAGGAGATCGTTGGGTCAGACGAACACAGGCTCCTGATCCTTCAGATTTGGGGGCAAGACATGACTGGCGGCATAAAATGTAGACTCGTTCAGTGATCTCACAATGACCATGGCTGCCCAGCACTTAATCATTTGAAACGAGCTCCGACAGGGATTCCTTATTGTGTTTTTTTGTGTGTGGACGTAACATCCCGCAAGCATTCTACGTAGCAAGCAACTGGGATTCTTGCACTTGAGGGCGATCTTATATCAGTCTTCGCTTGATTAAATCAGCCTGGGTATCCTATCCGCTGTGCACAGCAGCTTTGCAAAACCCACACTATTCGCATTTTTGGTTCATCTATTTCAGTGGAGAATTTTTCACAGCTGCAAAAGTTTCGAAAATAATCTGCTAATTTTTGTACCATGTTATTAGTTTTTCTGCTAGAATCCTTTCGAATGGAAAAAATCACAGCAAAACGCTTTGCTATGGCCTCTAAAATGCTACACTGACTTGACCAATCACAAACGAATTAGAGTCCACTAAGCGCACCCACAGGCTGGCCCTGAAACCACTGGAAGGATAAATCATCGGGTTCAGGTTGACGACACGACAAATAGTCACGTACAGAAAGGTATGATGGGAGGCAGAACAGGAACTGAGGATGAAATTATGAGTGCTTCGCATTTTGCATCATAACTTAAGTTCAGAGCTTCCGTTAAGGACTAGTGGTCATAACATCAGGCATAATATCAGTCGAGTTATCTATGGCTCTGTTGTGAACAACAGTTGAGATCATTCGAACATTTACGGGGGAGGGTCGTTGATTGCATTTTTCCATCAGCTTAACACTTGGTGATCCAACCTAACACACAAAATCCATTAGCCGACAGCTAACACAGACTTAGCTGGGCTTAGATGATTGGTTCTCCTTCCGCCTTAAATCTTGACTAAACTCGTAACCTAGTCACTTGGCTTGACGAAGCTTTTGTGTCAAAAGCGAAACGTTGCCCAGCAGTAAATCTACCGAAAGTTACCAAACTTTTCCAGAACGTCTGTTTAACCTTCAATTCTATCCTGATGGACACTACCGAATGGCTGTTAGTTAGCTGGATATAATCGTACCTAAGTAGGCTGCCCAAGACCGGGCTTGGTAGAATCATGTGCCGGATGCAAACTGCTGTGTCACATAGCCCCTCAGTAGCAAAGCTCACACTGCCTGAGATGGCTAAATGTGAACGGTCCAGAAAGCAAATTGGGCCAATTAGATGGATATTCCATACATTTAAAGATTGACCGTAAACATAAAACTCATGTTTATACAGGCACAATAGCGGTGGTGTGGTGAATGGTGTCCAATGGACCGATTCAGCACTCCTCAAAGTTCACATTTTTGCCCCCAAAAGTAAACTGCACAATCTGTAACTTGACAAACAAGCAAACTCGCTTCACAAAGTTGTCCTAGACTGAGGCAATTTATCTGACTCTGCCACCCGTTAAACTTTGTTCCCTCTTTTTCACACGTCTACCCCTGACTTCGTCTGACTTTACACCTGATTTCTGGAGGATATCATGCAAATGCAATGCAGCGAAAGGTGTCTGGTCGAAAAGTTACTTGAGCAATTTCCTGACCTATATCTCTGCATAACCTGCCATTAAAACAAGAGCATATCACAGTCCACGTGCGACAGTGCGAAGCGAAGTTGCCTATGCTCACGAATGGCCAGATAAAAGTGCTTCAAATGGAAGACAAGCCCTTTAGATGGCTAAACCTATCCTGGAGATGCACCTCCGGGTTTGAAGCAGGTGAATATCAGGAAGTCATTTTGGCTGTAGTATTCACACGAAGCACAGAATCGAAGCATCATATCATGTTGTATAGAATCACGGATGAAAGAAATTGATATTCAGTAATTATAAAAGTGTAATCTGGGTAGTTTAGATGACTTGAACTTCTAAGTGCACGGCTTGAGGGACATAGGGGGAGTTCAGGTTGGCTGGATTCATACCGGAAGGTTCCTCATGACTTGAAATTCCATTATTGTTTTATGTAAACATCATGTAGCTTAGCTAGAAGGAGGGATGACAGTTGCCTAACACAGAGCACTTGGTGCTCACTTATTTTCGTTTCTGTGAGATGTAGGTAAGAACAGTTAGTATTCGGCACGTCAGAGCTTCAGTCCGCAGTGTCACACTAAACAAATCCTGCATAGGCTACTGTTACGCTGTCCTGCACACAAGTACGGGCACAAACCCATTCAAAAATATGTGAAACAAAGTAATATGGTCTGGCCACAACTATAACACGCTCTTCGCTACCGCATATGGACTGAAAACAACAACTGTGGATGTAGGATGGACAGTGAGAGCAAATTTCCTGCATCAAAAGGAATTAAAATCACCTCTTGCTGATAACTACTCAGGGGTCTCTTCTATTCTCAAAAGACCCTGTTTTTTCACTTAGTTTCGAACGCATTATTCAAGCTTTGCACCCATTGGCACACAGCATGCTGTCTTGTGTTTTCTGTATGTACTGACTCAAAACTGATCTTAAGTTCAATGGACGCTGCTATGAATGTTGTGCCTTGACAACTTGAACATTCTAAGTTGAACGGTATCGAGAAAAATCAGGATAAGTTGGTGGCGTCATAAGCGTTTTGCACTTTACCATCGGCAGCAGTAGTTTTCTAGGCTAACCTCCTACCTGATGTTTAGGCAACCCTCCGTTCGTAACTATATTTGGAATGCCGGGCAAATATGACAGCACTCAGTGCCAGACAAACACATCTGGTTTTGTTTGGACTGTTCGTCCTCAATTAGTCGCGTCATTCTGATGATCTACACAGGCGACAAATGATTGACCGACCAAACTAGGGTAACACCGTTGGCATCAACCGTGATTCAAAGCTTCAGCGAGGACTGCACTTTTCACCAAAGGATGCGAAGGAACAAGATGATACTTCGCTCCTCAACCCAGCCTCTGTTCTGCATACGTTACAACAGCTGGGTGACAAAAAGATGTACTAATCGTGATAGTGAAAGTGAAAGGGCGCCGAATTCATACTTCAAATCAAAAGATATCTGGGAGCTAAAGGAGTACACAGAAACCTGTGATTTTTACGATACTGAGTAGATATGGTTCACCAACTAGGCAGACAAACCTAAGGTCAGTTACCTCCCTAATTGTCAGGCACAGATCTGTAACACTGTAGCTTTCATGGAGTAATCGTTTATGAGCTCTGGTCTCACCGAGCTGTAATAAACAAAAGGTGGAAATGGCCTCTTGAAAACTCATCAGCCAGTACAAAGTGGAGATTAATTCCCCTTATTTCTTGTCGCAATTCGGAATGCCCTTATTTGGAGAGTGAATAATTTCTAGTTTTGATAAATTCCTCTCAGTAGGAGAGTTCACCGCATCGTAAGAGGTCCTCCACTGTGGTGTGCATCGCCCAGCAATCTTTTCTAGATTCTGTATCGTTTGTTTTGCGTCCCAATTATATGACGCTCAAAAAAGCGACTTTGCTGAACAATCCACCTAGTAAAATAAAGTTCTTCCTGGGTGTAACCCCCTAATGTCATGATTCATTTAAGTGAATTCAAAAATTTTTTATGTCAGTCGATTGCTTCCTCCGAGTTCATAGTACAGATTTTTGTCCCTGCATCACCTCCGTTTTCATCCTTTTGTTCGTTTTCTTGAGGGGATTGTAGTACTGAAACGCAGTGCAGCAAAAGATGTCTGAGCGTGGGTTCCTCATGGAAAATACCGTTAAGGTTTACGGAACTTGATGAGAACGTACTTCTTAGGTCAATGATTGTTATTTAGAAAGTAGCTCTCATTCTCCAAGAGGTGACATGATAACATAGACCAAACCGACTGCGAGCAACTCAAAATTAAGCACACCGTGTGCCTTCCGTGTGTTACCAGGACATAAAATGGTTTCACTGACCGGGGGCTAAGCCCCGTTTTCCCCTCCGAAGAGTCTATGGTAAGAGGCAAGATCTGCCTCAAGCAATCCCAACTGTGGTAGCGTTGTGGTTAGATGCATCTTGAAAAGTCACAAGCTACACATTATTATTTTCACCATCATGATACATTGTGGCTTAACATACCGTATTCTATCTGCGCAGAAAACTAGTCAGCGGCCAGAGAGGAAGGAATTCGAACCCGAGTTCTACGAGTTATAACGCAATGTCCACTGTACTTGGCCGCACAAATTCAGCACCTCTAGAGGTGTAACCAGTGGAGGCCGAGTGAATAAATACTGCTGTCAACTAAAATTCCAGAGTTTACATATATAAAATGATGTGAAACTTGATTCGAACCACACGCTTACTTGTTCCGACAGTCATTTGTCTGCTGGCAAATGCTGAGGTTTATTTGAGTAGTCATCAATATCCATAAAAGACTTGATGGTTACCAAGCCTTTGGTTTAGATCTGACCAGGGTTCGCTGTAAATGTGCGATCGGAGCTTAAAAGGTTCAGCTACAGGGGTGCTTTCCTCTCTAGTGGGACTCGTCATGTCGGTGTAGAGCATCGGCGATTCTCTATGGATATTTCGTCCTGGTAATTAAAGCCAATCTATGCTGAAAAGCCGAGAATCACTGTACAGCTGTTTCATCCTTGTTGTGAATCATCAGCGGTGCACATCTCACGAATCTCCAGGATATATCGAACCCGCGACCTTCCAACCAGTGGTTGAACACTTAACCGTTCAGCCAAAACCGGCTGAACAGCAGCGTGAGTAGCTCTCAGCACAGTGTCGGAATGAATCGACGAAAACAACTTTCGCACCTAATAGAAGTACACCAGCAGAGCAATTTGCCCAACGGGTGCATCACCCAGAAAGTAAGTCTGGCATTCGTTTCAGAGAGGTTCGGTAAACAATCGGTGGATTTATTTGTTTACCAAACCTCGCTGAAACGATGATTACCCAATCGGTCCCAAACATTTTCCAACTGATTAAGTCTGGCACTCTTAGTAAGAAGATCACCCGTACAATCCCTATGCGCTCATCAAGTGATTCCAAAAAAGGACGAAAGAGTTCGCATGGTTGACTTTTTGGGGTTTGCATCAATCACATCGTTGATGTCTGCACAAATGAAACACAGGTTAGTGATAAAATTGTCCAGAACGGATTCATGGCAGCGTATGCATTTCGTTTGTCTAATTTCAAAAGAAGTCCCGTCACATGTAGTTTTCCAGTTAAGATTTATGAAACTGTTCTTCCGGCCAAAAAGATAACTGTAGTAGTGTGTGTATTCTGTCCGTTGGCCTTACTATGAGTTACAGTCATACAAATGGAAGGAAGGCGTTTGTGTTTTCTATGGGCGATGCTAAGGACAATGAAGTCGGGTGAATCAGTTGCGTCCTTTACGGCAGATTCAAATATTTTGGTGACCCGCAGCAATTACATTCCACAGCAAACTTTTATAACCACTCAATTAAAGCTTAAAAACCCCGTTATCGTATTGGTTAGTCTGCAACTTTTTCACTATGATGTATCACCACTGAATAGCAGTCATCGCGGTTTATTCTTTCTGTGACTTATTCAGTTAAATAAATGAAGAATGATCATGACCAAATTATATAAAGATACTGCTGTACTGAGACATTTGTTCTGTCCGCAACTCTAGGGTCATTCAGGGGACCTTGAAATTCACTTGATTTGCCACCCATTCCCGCTCCTCAAGTGATAGTGTCGGTAAATTCTGTTTTTCTTAGGCCTTATCGCTGGTTGAGCGCGTTCTTTTGAGGAAGACAACTGCACTTCCATTTGGGCATAATGCCACCCAGGGACCGAACATTGGCTAAGTGGACGGAGCTCATGACTGACCGCGAGTTTCATTCAACACCTTTCCTTACGTTGTAAGTGGTTATGTAATCAACTCTGAGTAAGGCAAAGTTCTCAAACATTTAAGTTAAGACAGAGGCTTGCGAGCACCGACCAAAAACAGTTACTACATAAAATTAGTTACTTAGACGTGTTTTAGTTGAAAACATGTATACGAAAGTGTAAGCGATGTACGTGGTTTGTGGCCTGCTAGATTTCCTCTTTTGCGCTTTAGTTTCATACCCCAACCAGACCAAAATTGTTCAGCCGCCCCTAGTTGCTTCACCTAAAACTCCCGTGGGTAAATTCCAAGCTGGTGTACCTGTGTCCTTACACGAGAATTACTCATGAGTTCAGCTCTCAGTCATCTGTCATGCTGAAAACCAGGTAGGCCCCTTCCGTTATTTTCACTCATCAGAAGGGGCGAGTCCTTGGTGTCCATGCGATTCCAGCTAAATGGGTAACTAGTGACCAAACCGATGTAACAAGTTTTTTCCAATTGATTTCGTACCTCAGATCAATATGAACGGGTCAGATAGCTGTTCCCTCCCAGCATCACTGCTCCACTTTTCCATGATGGTCTTCAGTAGTCTTGCTTGAGCAATTACTGAGGGAGCTTTGTAACCACCTGCGTAACTGCGACTGTTTTGGACGTTGACTAAAAAGTATTCCCTATTGAGGGGTAAACACCCTGTAAAGTATTTTTGTCAAGTCCTAGGAGGTTTTCCGTTCAATCAGATGGTTGTGTTTTCTAAAATCTTTTTTGTCACGTGGTCAGTGCTTTGGAGGCCGCTTATTGGCTGACTGTTGGCTGCTTACTGCTGCATCTGCATATTTCAGCCTTTTGATAATGGGCAAGTAACGAAACTGCATGTTCATCAAGGCCTTCAGTTGATGCGACTTAGTGTGGATTTGCAGAATTTCGAGACCAAAGACAGACTTTTCAGAATGGCATACCATCTACCTTATTTGCATAAACAAATGTTGACTCAATGATTCCCATTGCGAACTGACTTTTATATGGTCAATCGATTCCTACTGCTTCCCATTGACTGGAAGCCATTGTGATGTCTCTTCTTCGTGTGTGCGTCGTATAAAACTGTCTAAGTGATATATGGAGAAAAACTCCTCCAGGTCTGAGTTCCAAAGGGCTAGTGATTTAAAAAACAGAACACTAAACTCCCAAAACTTTAGGAGACGGAAGGTACAGCATTTTGCACATCAAATTAACCTCAAAGTGAAAAATCACAAGCAACCTACTTTCCTCGCTTCTCATTTTATTTTCCATGACGTTTACCCAGCCAAGTCCGTTGTTGCTATCCGAAAGCTAACGTTTTCCACGGCTTTATTTGTGGTTTTCCATAGGAATGCTTAACAGTTTTCAGTTTTCATCCTCCAGTCTGAAGTAACGATCAACTGATGAAGATTGACTGACTCAGATAATTTGTATCCCAAAAATTAACGTCCGATCTGAAAGTTGATACAGACCACGTATCTTTAAGTTTCTCCTTAACTAACCAATTTACAGAATGTTCTTCAACAGTTGCGGAGATTTCATGTAATTCTGAACCGATGACTAACAGTGAGGCCACCCTTTTACTTGGAATCGCCGCGCGGCCGTTGATGGACATCCTCAAATATACTAAGACTGTATGGAAGCCACCAGTACAGTTTTCTACAAACACTCATTCGGCTACCTTCCACATACGCGAATAGGCCGTTCATCCATTTAAATGAGCTGATATATCGGCTCACATTTTGTGCCCAAGAGGTTAATTCAGTCGATTGCTGCTAAAGGTGCCACCACTGGTTCGGCTAAGCAATGTCTGAGGTTACACTATCCACATCTTCTGACGATTCCTTCCGTTGAGCAGTTGCTTAATCACGTGTAAAAACGCTGCACTGACTAACAGCGGGCTTTTTTGTGATTCCTTGGCCTCGACAAATCTATAGACTCTTCTCTTACAGATCCCCGCACTGGTCCAGACGATCATGCGCATAACACAGCGACCTTAGAATACTTGCTTCAGCTGGCTAAAGGTTGTTCCGTTTGTATGATAATGAACAGTGGCTGGAAAGATTTTTTAGGAAGAGATCGACGCACTGCGATCCGCTGCAATGTGGATGATGCAGTGCAAAATGACACTTGGGGGGCGGACCCGTTATATAGGACCGAATTCCTTCTAGAGCAGTCAAAATACGTCTGTATCTTGCATCGTGCATAACTGCAGCTGAGCTATAGAAGTATCGTAAACTCGGTACATCGGACGGATACTTTTAAGAGTTTTAGTCACCTCAGCTTTTCCACTCAAAAGAAACAATGCTATGTTCTCCCCGAAGATAAAATGCTACTGAAGCGACAGATGTAAACCGGCAGAGCAATTCCTCCCTCCATCTATTACAACTAAATTCACAAAAAAAATGGTTTGGGTCAAGTCAAATCGAGATAGCTTGCCGAGAGGCCTAATTGAATGCTCTGCATATCAACGCTTTGTTAGGACGAATTAGCAGCAGGTTATAGCAAATATGTGAGGACACTGACACCATTAATGAGGAAGACTTTTACTGCATATTTGTAGTTTCCTAATTTGACACGATTTTATGCAATAAACAGATCTAGTCAATGGAACTGTCCGATGATTACAATACCTACGATTCTGGCATATCGTCTGATGAAGCTGACCTGGCGCCACCAAAACTTTGCGAGACAAAAGCGCTCATCCTAGTCCTAAGTTCATTTCCCGTTGTTACCGAACATAAGACAATAACGCGGTTCACAAATAAATGTTTAAATCCGCTATCTCCTGCATAACGAGAAAATCAATAAGCTCTGGAATGCAGCTCTATTCCCTTTCGTTTGGCATAGATTATTTGATGTGAAACCTGGCCTAACAGGCTGTCAACTTATCACTGACCCTCCCGGAGTATTTAGTTCTAATTTTCCACTCGTCGTGTTCGGCTAGCGCGTGGTCCCCTAGTTACTTGCGTGAAACCGATGCCCGGCAGATCAGTTGTCAGATCCTTTCAAGCTCACATGAACACTCCAAATATTGACAGAAAGTTTCATTCTGCTGTGACTTTTGACATCCGGCCAGGTGTTTACGTTGTTTATTCCTTCAATCCGAGGTACCTAAATAGAAGAATATGAAATGGTGGTTCCTTGAAATAATTTTGAAAAAGGCATTATCAGCGTCAGTGTACAGGACGTCCACTACGATGGTATTTCATGCGGGATCCTATCAGCTGTTTCTATCAAAGTCGTAGTTTACAGGAAGCAGGGATAGCAACACAAACGTGGTGAGGAGCATACATTAGAACAATGTGCGTATGGTCCCATAAATCACTAACCCAAGGGAATCAGATATCATTTTAAATCACTGGAGGTTTTGACAAGGCAGTGTTGCGAGACTACACAAAAAACGGAGAATAAGCGTCTTACATGTTAGCTCTGAGATTACGGGAAAGTGTCCGGGCTGACAAACTGTTGTTGGCAAGACTTAAGTTGAGTATGGGTAATTGATAAGAAAAACCGAGTTGAGCCAAGGGGAGTAGACGGCACACCTGGAAATCTGTGATAGAACGGACGAACGGGATGAAAAACAATGAAGACTGGAATCAAAAGTCACCGAATTCACTGGTTTTGCCTGACAACATTAGAGTTGGCGCTGTTTAATTTGGGGTACATAATATGGGATCTGTTCGGCTGCGGACTTGTATGATCTAAGCTGCATCCGAACTACGTACTAACTGCAGTTTGTACATGATTCTAAAAGCTTCGCAGACTGTCATCTGTCCCGAATTCCTATTCGTTTTGTAAGCGCAGATTGGTAAAAACTATTGAAGATACTTACTAGCCATTATGGAGGATGGTCATGGATACGAGTGTACAGGGCCCTGGTTGTGTGAGTACACGTGAAGCCATAGGCAACGTTAGACCAGGTGAACTCACGCACAGGGTCCTTCATTCTCACGCCGTCTCCTCGGCGAATACTAATCTGAAGGCATTTTATGTTCGGCTAGCGAAATCTTCGCATAGTGCAGGCGAACCAGTGGGAGTTGGGAAATTCGCCTTCTCGTACCGTTCCGCACCTCTTTCAAACAAGGTTACTGCAGGCACGTGAAACTGAATTTGATTGCAGCGCTTGTAACGGTTTCGTTCCGACTCTAAACGTAAAATGGGTCTACGGATAAAGGTACCGAATTCTCGAGGAGTAAGCACGTACGAAAAGCTATGGAGATGGGAATTAGGTAACTTCTTCTCGGGCTACGGCTCATTAATCATTCACTGAACTTAATTCGTTAATGTGATTGTCATGGTGGCGCATGTCTTTAGGTGGGTCAATGTTAATTTTATTAGTCACTGAGGAATGCCAGTAACATACTACTGGCTTGGACATAGATACTCAGACATTCAGCCTACCAAGATATTTTCTCAGTGAGAATGAGAACACATCATACTAGTGAAGCACCACACCTGCGATTGAAAATATATTGTGATGCTCCAGGTTTCAACGTGATCATATACTTAGTGAGCTAGCTCTACTTGGAGTATTTATGAATGAAGAATGGCAAACGATGAGCAGCTTGTGCGACACCGTGAATCCCACCAAAGACAATGAAAGTGATGACATCATGCTCGTGAATCTGAAACATTATTGATTTTGGGTAATCTCTTCACAGACATCGGCAAGTTTACGTGAAAATTTGAGTAAGATTATGTCGTGTATTTTCCCACTGTTTGATAATGAGGAAGCAAATTTGCAACAGTTCCAGTTCCCAGCCCAAAAATGGGACTTACATTTGACAACCTCAAGTGTATGCTCAAGAGGAAGGAAAATAAAATGTGTATTGCGGTATTTCTTAAATTTTTTATTTATTTTTCCTTTATGCACAACCGGTGCTTTTTCCAAGAAGTGATCACTTGCGGGACCTGGTAATATTGGTCCCTTCTGAAAGAGACAACTTCTCTTCAGTGAGATTTACCAATCAAATAGTTTCTTCTGACGAAAGAATGATTCTTAAGTTAACTATTTAGCTTTACAAGAGACACGTTAAGTTTGTTGGTAATTCGCATTGTTCTGTCTTCATTTGCTCCTGTTTGAAATGTAATTACCATACAATGAACAGTAAGCTTCAGCTGCTACTTGGGACCTTAATGCTCATTTTTGGGGGGAATTTCGTTAACTGAAGAAGGCACTGTGCAATCCTTTCAGTGGGCTTACTATCCACCTGCTGTTACTAATACTTTACTGTCTTCCATAGAGACTTCATCCTGTCAGTGAGACCAATCTATACTGAATATCCGAGAAGCACTGTACGTATGTTTCCTCATTGTTGGGAATCATCAGCAGTGCGCATCTCACTAAACTGGAAGTTTCGAACCCGCAACCTTTCGGCCAGTGGTTCAACTCTTAACCGTTTGGCTACGAGTGGCTGATCATCAGTGTGATTAGCTCTCACTTAGAAAAGACGTAGCCCCACTCATCCTTCAATAACGCGAACCATCACGTATTGACTTGGCCCTCGAGTGACGACTTCTCAGAAGGAAGTTTAGCACATCCAGTGAAATTATTCTACCTCTGAGCCGCTTATTGGTTCGTGGTAATGTGAGGAGGTTTTTAATAATATTCAATAGGGACTTCATCTTGTCAGTGAAGCAGGATGCAGTCTGACTCGTTTGTTTTTGAGCTGTGTGACTGGCTGTTCCCAGATTTATCGTCAGCTAAAACATTACCTAACACAGCAGCGAACCTAAACTGCCTAATATGCCAGCGCTGGCAATTTGGTCCCTCATCAACCCCCACTCCATTCATAAAACTTGCAGTCGAAAGTAACCTAACAGCAAGTTAGTTTTCACCTGAAAACGAAAAGCCAACTTTCGAAGCCCGATTTTTCAAAATTGTGATATTTTTTCATGCATGTCTTAAAGACAAGGTGGTTGGTAACCAATCTAAAAGTGGATTCATTAGTTTGTGCCGGACCATAACCAAGTAGAATTTGCCTGCACTCAACGTTTACGGAGCCGAATAAACTTTTGTGATATCGAGACACTTGGAAAGAGAGTAGGACAGAATAACGTACATCTATCAGTGTGATTCCACGGTACACCAACTGAGATCCACAGTACCCAGGAATTGAACATCAATAAACAGCGTATGAACTCTCCTGCCTCTCCATTTTTCGGACGATACCGTAACACAGTATAAATATATATATACAATAGCTATACATAGCTATCCATATTTATATAATAGCTATACATTATATAGACGTAATACGCTACTCATGAGGTTGCTGAACACGACCGGTTCCGCCCTTCTTGGGGCTCATCAGGTAGGCGCGGTCCAAGAGTTTCCGTCAACCTTGTGTTCTGCTTGGAACTATACATGATGTCCCATGATGTCTTTTCGATTGAGAGATATTTGCATATTATCCTTAATGAGGTAACCTCATAAGGAATTTGGTTATTCAGTAGATTACTAGCAGCACAAATTGGCCTTCTTCTAGCCTTCTTCTGGCCTTCTTCTTCCCACACTGGTATGAAATGTCCTTAGCTTTGGCAGAAAAAATACAACAAACACCGTTGGACTCGTGCTTCGAGGTAAATCGCATGATTTTCTGTACTGCACACAAGCAACGGGACCACACAGTTTTACGAAAAACTAATCTGCCGGACTTATTGAGTAATATGAAGACTGGGCGCCGCAGGTAGAGCTAAGATTGTCTTGGGAACATCCCGGCTTACCAGAGCTATACACCACCGTTTTACCCGATTTCAGGAAGGCCAAACTTGCCAAAAATTTTCTGGTCATTTTGGTGGTTCGGTAGTCTGCTCATCAACACGATGATGAAATCCACATGACCGTAACAAACCGGTTCTTTCAAGGGGACGTCCCTATTTAGGGGTACAAATTGGAGGGGACCACTGTACATGAAACATAACTAAATGGTTTATCTA
>SJOL01006449.1:466690-478682 GCA_004794785.1 Opisthorchis felineus
GGTCCGTTCTGTTTCCTATGGACTGTCCGTTGAAGTGTCCCGTCGTTTATTCTAGCCATCTCAGCGTCTGGAATATTAAGGACGTTCTGGATTCCTGACTCTAGAGTGAACTTAGTGATGGGATATGTGATGTGGATCCCGCAATTGAAGGTTGAGTGGCGTGATATTTTGTTTAAGTGCGAGCTAATCACACTGCTGATCAGCCGCCAATGGCCAAGCTGTTAGGTGTTCGAACTACTAGTCGGCAGGTCACGGTTCAAGACTCCCTGGAGTTTCCTGAGATTGTTGATGATTCTTAACAAGAACGACGAAGCTCTACAGTGCTTTGCTACTTTTCAGCATACAGTAACTTCACTTACACGACAAGATTGCCATTAAACTCCCCAACTCTCCTCACACAACCAAAGGGCTTGTAGTTTGGAAGGGACTGGTTGAGTCATCAGCATCCTATTGTGACTGAGCTCAATTGGAGGGAGGGCGCATATATAAAGCGAAGTAGCCTCTATGCGAGGTAAAACTTTCCAAAATAGAATTCAATGATGTCCTTTAGGTTTGCCCATGAATATGACAGCTAGCGACGGAGCAAGCATCCATTCCTTGACACCACCATCTTTCTATATATGAGTTTCGTTGTTGACCTGAAACTGTAAATGTGCGTCCACAGGGTCACTTATTCCGTTGGGATTCAGATGTCTAGTCCGTTGGTCTCAATATAATTATAGAGGTACATTAGCTTCTCGAAAAGTGATACACTGGTAGAAAGCTGCTTGGCATCAAGTGAAAATATTCACTTTGTCCTCGCGATAAATCCCTTAACCGCGTCAAAGAAAGTTCTGCGAAGCCTGTACTTGGCAGAGACATCCCGAACTGACTAGCTCCGCTGCTTAAATGGGTCGGCTGACTTGGATAAATCGCGTTCGAGCTCACTGCACAGCCACCTAAAACACTACATCATCAAACTGTTTGGTTCCAGTTTGTCATACGTTTGTCAGCGGTCTCGGATCAGCCCGAAATTCCATAGTATCCTCGAAAGTCGATCGATGATCCTGCAAAACGAGTATCAAGCTGCTTAGGGTTATGAATTGTTTCTGAAGAGAAAACAGTATGTAGCTATTTCGGATCCTTTTTTATCCGAAGTGTAGATCTGAAATACCCATCTCACTCTGTGCTGTTTCACTACGACGAAATTCTCTCGTAAGGAATTTTTGAGTTATCGGGTTCTATTTTCAGTTAGTAGAGCCAGCATCTACTAATTCTCTGAAGCTGACCAATTGCATCTGAGTTAGTCGGAGACAGCCTAAAATATTCTACCGGAAATAAGTAATATTTTTCACATTTTCCGTGAAAGCTCCAATTTTCCTGCTAAGCTATGCTGCAGTCCAACTGATGACCAACCCTGGAGCTGCATAAGACAAGCTTGTTTGATTCGCCCTGTCGGGAATGCTCGCAGTTTCAGTGCCATTGACACATCTGGCTGTCCATCGTCGCGTCCTGGCTGCGCGTGCAACCCCCGGAAGGAGCTTGATCGTTCGGCCGAGGAGCTCGGTTTCATCAACCCTAGCTGCCTGCCCGGACTCCTACTAAGTAAGTATACTGTTTGATCCAGCTCAGGTGATCTAAACTTGTAAGTTCCCTAGGACACGCAGATGTGTAGAGCATCTTGGCTAGCCTAATTAAGTTACGTCGGTGCTCGGTAGAAAATGAGTAACAGAGGTGTTGATTTTATGTCCGCCGAACACTCAAATGCACGAGGAGAGAGCCGAATTGTGGTTCCCTGTGTCCGTATATTGATGCATCGGAGTTGCTCACTGACAGCAACGTATAACGAAGGACTCTGCGTCAGGTACTCCTTGTGAAAGTGAAGTAAGCGTGAAGAGTTATCAGCTTGAGAAATTTGGTGACACAACGAGCCCGCAAAATCTCTATGGACTAACAGAGTTTTCCTGAAGGTTCTGGGATGGACACTGTGCAGACGTCACCTCTGTAGATGAAAAGTCACTTACGCTTTGACTAGGGCGGAGGTATTTCAACACGTATTGTTTTGTGTTTGAAATTTTGACATCAGAGTGTAGAAATATGCATCAACTTGACTGCACCCTGATGGATGGTGAACAACTAATGCCGTTTAAAGTACGATGTGGGTTAGTGACTCATTTCAAGTAAAACAGAGAGGGACGAAATGAAATTATTGGCGGTTGTCCAGATTGACTTCGATTACTTTGTGAAACGCTGCCCTACTTGGACACGAGCACTGAGGCCTAAAACGTTTTTCAGATTTCGCACAATTTGCACTGTTTCTTCACATGTTACCCTATCGTAAGTATTTCACCACATTGAAAGGATAGCCAAATCGCACAGATTAATCTCTTCGCCCGTTTCCACTAGACAAAACAGAAAAACTATGCCTGTTTACCCCTATTTACTACGAAGGTACCCAACTGATTACTTACCCCTTTTTGAAGTATCCAAGCAAACTAGCCTGAATTTATTTGTCATGTTTTGATAAAAAGCTTCATCTGACTTTTTAGTGCGGGTATGCTAATTTGAGCTAGACTACTAATGTAGAGAACTGGTGAGTGAATTTCACCAGTCTAGAAATTAAGTTTTTCTCAGTACAACCAACCTTACTACTGTCCTTACTGTCCTTCCGGAAGTGGAGAGAAAGCTACTTTGGTACAGGGTTGTAGAACGATTCCTTAGTACACTTGGTGGCTGACAATTGAAAGTTTCATACATGTGTACCATTCATTTCTCGCATGTCTACATGGGATCTGAAGTGTACTGCGTTATTCATGTAACCTACAAACTGCTTTTAGAAGCAGATGACCTCGGTGCTCGTTCTAATAACACAGTACCCATTGACGTTACCTAACAGTACACCTGCAAGGTAGCAAGGCGAAACCGTCCTGGTTAAAGCCCGGAAATGAGTAACAACATAACGGAATGAGCGATTCTTATGTTTGTGCATGAGTCACCGTATTTTGTCTTGGGTCAGGAGAGTCACTTTTGGCGGCACATCAGAATGTGGAGGATTAAAAAGCTGAAAATCCTCGTTACCAAGTTCAGGATAGTAATGCTGAGGTTGTACGAGAAATGCATCGGCAGTCTCAAGGATGTTGAATTCAATACATCGTCCAGTTGAAATAGCAAGAAAATATATGTCGCACGTGGATCGTAGTTCAGCTAGTTTTTTGAACCGCTGCGACATCACACAAGTTCGTCATATGCCCAAAAGAGACCGAGAATGAAGCACTCCGTAACGGGGCTTTATTATGCTAGTGGTAGTCTACAACATCCCTGCGAACAATCCACACTTCCATAAATTTATCTGCTATGTCCCGGCTACTGGAACTCAACTGATGAGCAGCAAGAAGCACAAAAACGGTGATTAAGATCCCATTTACGTCCACGCAAGCAGAATTCTTCTTTCCTATTCAATTATTCCACGCAGGTTCACTCAAAGACCTGAAAGACTTCAAGTCAAGCTGGAGAATGCATATCACTCCATCCACCTCTTTCAGAATCGGGTCGGATCCCAGAATTGCTGCCAACTCGAATGGGCCGGCCAAAGTGTACATTTCATTACATTCCCTTTCCCAGAATTAGGCACTTCCCATGAAAGAAAGACGTTTAGCAGTACGGGACCTCTCCCCATTACAATCTCTAGAAAACTGCCCCTACATAGCCGAGTAGCAGAAACTTTTTGGATCCCCATGAGTGAATATCACAAGGAAAATGTCTTATGTTACCGCCTCTGGTTCATTTGTCGTCTTTACGTCATAAATACTGCTGCCATAAGGGGCAACTTCTTGACTAGCTTGGCCATGGTTCTGCCTGGAATTCGTGCACAACACCAGTTGTTGGAATACAGACCGATGAAGAAGACAGAACACAGGATGGAGGGAGCAATCCTTGATAGCTCGATATATATATATATGTCCGTGGAGTAAACATTCTGAAACAATAGCCGCCCTGTTTTTCATTGTAACCGCAAAGCAGTCCCAACCGTCATTTTGAGGTGGCTCAGAAAATAGATCCAGGACCACTTTCCCTGTGCACTGCCCTCAAACGACTCTCAGGGTTGCATGACATCACGTAGTATAAGCCCACTTGTAGAAGTTTACGGCAGGCGAATAATGAATGACCAGAAGGCGGCGTGGGCTAATAACTCTGCTTTCAGACCACTTGTTTCGTGGGTTCTAACATTCTGCCCAATACAACTCGATTAGTTTGATGGGAGTCAAAGTCAGGATGTAAGACATCCTGTTCACAAATATTTTGACCGCAGCTCAGCAGCTATCCTGCAATGATACCTCCACAGTTTGAGTATTATGATAATGCAAACGTACGATAATACTAGAATGTGGCTGACCGGCCTGGGTGCACCATCGGCGTAAGTGATACTAAATGAAAGCCCGTCATCCTCTTGTTAGTTAACGTTCGACTACAGATGAGGGTGACAAATGACCGTTACACCAAGGAATCTATGTTTAGTAGTGTACCGTAGGTAATGTTCCCCACATGATGGAAAAGTTCAGTGCCGTTTAAAGTGCTAGGAGTAAGGTCAAACAGAAAATGATAAGGAATAGAAGACTCATTAAACGATCAAGTAAGAAGTCACACCACACCAGCTTCAGTTAGTGACACTGTGGAGAAAATGGTCAACGCTACTCCCGGCAGCATTCTGCGTTTATTGCCACTGATGGAAAAGTCATGCCAAGTAGACACAACGAAACTTTTCAGGGCAGCCAAACCGCCCAAATTTTCAATTTATAGGTTGGCTGTTACGACCACCGAGTACCTGATGATCTGTAGTCGAGTTCCGTTGCACACGTGCTGATAATGCTCACTGAGTGACAGATGGCACCAAGTGAGAGGTCGCTGTATGTTATTTATGTTATAAAATAAGTGGCCCGAAGAGCTTTGCGTTGAAATGCACCTTCGTGTTTGGATGTAAATAAGGGGCAGCACATATTACCGAATCATTTGATTCCACATACTTTTCTACAGAACCTCAGGAACTGGCTCGATGAGCTATATAGCATGTGTCCGCATGCATCACCAAACTTTACGGTACCTCTGTCGAACCCCATTGGTCCGCGAAGATGAAAAAGCCCCGTGTATCCGAGGTTCGAGTTGAAGGCATGTCTAAACGTGCACAGGTTGAGTGCTGGATAACACATCCTAAGGGTTCACGTTAGACCTCAGTACCTGTAATGTCTGTTGACAGCCACCGACTGTCGCATCAATTTTACCATGGTCCCAACAATGGTTGGGACGAGGTCTGTTGGAATCACAGGGTTAGAAGATCAAACTGTAAACGGAGCATGAGAAAATCCCCTTAGGTTCTGTCGTCTCACCTCGGGACTAAACAAGCCAAGCGCACCAATTATTGCGCGCGATATCGTGTAATGTCCGCAAAACGCCTTATTGACCTCCGCAGTTGGTCTAAATTGCTGCTATTATGACTTCATGTACTGATCACAGAGTTTCTCCGATAAATAAGACAAACAACAAACACTCGCTCATCCTGTCATTCGGCATTTTGATTAGGTATCTGTAACGATAACGAATTATATCGTATGGGCGTTTACTGTTCTTCTGACATTTCGGATTAAAACAACGTTTGGAGCTAAAAAAGAGTAAGAAATAAAACGATTCAGACGTGAGTAAATTTGCAGTGATTTCACTCCGAGTTGAACCAGTATGAATTCATATGTTGCTTCTACTGAACCCCGACTGTGTTGCGAGTTATCTGCTCTGGCAGAAATCCGAATCCAATGGTCTGTATTAACTCTGTCAGCACATTTTAACTGACTCAGGAGGGCTTTATCAAAATAGGCTTCTCTAAACTTTTAAGACCTATAGTGTTCTAATGCTATTAGGTTCCATTCTATTTTGTCAGCATACGAATCATCGGACAAATCTCTTCTGATCAATACTTTTTTCCTTGTTTGTTGGGACGCACAACTCCCCTGAGTGATTTGATTCTTCCATGTTTACACTGCATTCAGTGGTTGAACTGCAAATTCTGATTCATTGTAGCTGACTATTATTTTTCTCTCGGTAGTTACGCTCATTCCAGTGTATGAATCTCCGGAATTCCGAAACAATGTGCAAACTTCGTCAACTCTGGTTTCCACACAAAAGCATCCGGACCTCGCAACGGTGTCAAACTATTGTATGAAGTCCAGCCTTAATGACTGGCTCACCTGACACTGCGATGTTGATGCCGGCAAGTGGTCAACCTGAATTCATTCGGCCGCAAAATGACAGCCTGTGACACCCTTCTGACCCATCCTGGCGACGCAACAAATTGTGGCCATGCAGATAACGATTTCGTTGTTTGGCAGGTGCAGACAAATGTGCGTCATAGTAACAGGGCCTGGATATCGACTGATTAATCTCGGTACCATTGCATAGTAGCACCTTTCACCATGTTGTTTGGCAAATAACCAAGAGGTCTTGTTCATACGTTCATAAGGTTTACACTATGTGCAGTGGAACTGTGAAAAACAAGCATTCGAAATGCCATTATAGGCGGAATAAACAAAATCAATGCGTTCATAAGCACTGTTTAACAAATACGTGTCAGTGGCTTTAAGTTCATTCATTCGTCACCCAGTACTGTATCATTAACTGTGTTTTATTAAGCTTCATGAGCCGAAGCGTAAAATAGCCACGAGAATTTGGTTCTGTTATCAGTCTGCTTATTTCGGATAACATCACTCTTTGTAAGGTGAAAGATGATTGGAGCTATGTCCTATCTAATTGCGACCCAATCACACAGCTGATCATTCGCTCGTAACCGAGCGGTAAAGTGTTCAAACTACTAACCGGGTTTGAGACACCTTGGAGTCTAGTGAGATGCGCACTGCTGATTATCCCCAAAAAGGATGAAACAGCTTCTCGGCATAGACTGGCCTCACTTGTAGGACGAAATCTCCAGTAATATTCCCAAATCTCCTTACGCCATGAATAAATGATAACAATCTGCATCTTATTAAAAAAGCGAATAGGTTAAGTCAACGATTGTGGTGTTTAGCGACGTCTCCATGTATCCACAGATAACACCGAGTTACGTTGTATCAACTGGTGTCAACTGAGTTTTTTCTCATGTTGCAAGATTGGTGGGGCAGAGAAATAAGATACAATTTTACTGAAGGCACCGATTAATCTTGTTCACATCAACCAATGTGAGTTTGCTGGCTTATTGCGACTGATAGCCGTACGAGTTCAAGACCACTCTATATTTGGTTAGTAACACGGAATATGCTGACAGTCGCGGATGTGGGCTCAACTAGGAACTGAAATTCTAAAGGGACATTTGGAGCAGTGTGAGTTAGCGGCGTCTCGTCGTGCTACTCATTTAGTTCCACTCAAATATAAAGTCTCATTCTGAATGTAGTCTGAATATTGCGGCCTGACCATCCACCATGAAACACCCCCGTTGTAGAACAAGGCCACACACTTGTCGCAATTGCAAGTTATGCTATGCTTTTAATTACCCACTGCTTTCACAGCCCTGCCTGACATACAAGCTTGAAGATTATAGCATCCTTTCTGACAAAAAACTTTTAAAATGTTCCCAGGGCTAGGATGCCTCTGTCAATCCCTTACAGCTGTCTTCTGCCTGAAGTTGTGTCTGTTGTCGTGACTTTGTGTAAGATCTAGTTTTACAAACGCATTCCAAGTTTTATCTCAATCAATGATACGGTCTGAGCATTGAGTGAAGCAGCTTTATCGCTACATCGTGCAGTTTCCAAATGGGCCATTTGGACAGGCTATATAAACCACCAACCCAGGGAAAGGATGACTGGTTGATTTGCCAAAACTGTTGCAATTCGTCCGTCCAAGGACTGGCTCTTGTACAGACAGCCCCGTCTTACGTCCATTTACCTACTTGAAATTCCACAGCGTTTAAATCAATCAATACGGTGGTTCGCTTGCCTACTGTCGAGACCTACTAAGATGAGCTTCTGAGAACAGGCGCGACGAGTGTGTTTGATCTGGAGGTGTTTGCGCATGCAGACAACCCATTGTGAGATATCGGATGCCTGGACTAGCTGTTTCAAAACGCCGGTGGGTTCAACAGCTTCACTCGTGCTGACGTGTCATCAGCAGGTGAGGAAGCCTCTATTGTTTCCCAGTATAATTCATCATTTTCCCGATATTATACACCATCTTCCCATCTGACTTTACCACGGTGCAGTGAATCAATTCAACGCATTCTTGATCTCTAAAGTGCACCGGAGACGGCAATAGACCATCAGCAGAGGCTGTGTTTACGCGGAACTGTGGGTGTCCGAAGAGTGGGGACCGGCTATGGGCAAGGCAATGGAAGACTGAAGGTGTACCCTTCGGAGTCCACGCTGTCCACTTTGAAAGCCAACCTCCAAGCCATAAAGAAACTGTAAACTAAGTAGCTGGATATGCCAGTGTTTTTTTACAATACTTGCTCATTTTACATCATTACGACCAGAAGGGATAATGCAAGATGAGTTCTGCCACCTTGTTCCGTTTGTGGGCGCTATAGTATCAGGACAACAACATTTACACGTATAGTATTCAGTATCAAAGGATACATTCTAGGTAGACTTCACCTGTCGACGAGAATAGGGTGGATGACTGTTTGGCAAAAGAAAACCTCCCAATAAGAGCCTCCTCCTTATTGGAGGGCGGTAGTCTATGCGAGTTTTCATCTCTAAGGATGAAACGCACGTACTTTTATCTAGAAAGCTAACTTTTTCGCGTTTGGTCTCTACTGCAGAACGAAAAAGTTCCGTGGACTCACACTGGAGACATAGTGGGCAACACACAAAATGAGAAACACAGTAAATGCTGATAGAGTAATTCCTGTCACTCCGGGTAGATACACTACACCATTTGCTCAACCTGGAAAATTTGTTCCCAAAAAGGAACGCGAATTTGATTAGTTGCTTGGTGAAGTTGATTAACCGATTGGACGTCCATTCAAGAACTAAATGTCAAGACCTTTGAGATGGTCTCCTACTCACTCTCAGTAACCTTTAACTCCAGAGAAAGCACATTGCTCGCGACAGGTACACTGGATCCACCAGTTCAGGGGACGTCTCATGCGCTCATTTGGAAGCAGTCAAACTGTATTCAGGCTATACTTTACCTAGTGTGTTGCAGTGTAGCACCAGTGAAACTTTGCAACTATTAGTAGACGAATTTATGACATTAATCGGACCACAATTTGCGCGTGGGTTTTACAGGAAGAGTTGCGCTGTTCATGTTTTGTGTATTGACGGTTCTGGTGCATGGCTGTTCCGCAGATTGATGCCAAGGAATCAAAAAAAACACTTTGGTCGATCTTGCGAATACATGTGTAGTTCGCATACCAGTAGATCTATATGCCCCTGTTCTTGCGGCACTCGAACTTTTTGAAGCTAACTGCCTACCTGTCTATCCACCTAACTTCTATTTGTCCATTGACGAGCAACTCATGTCCTTGAGGTTGCGCCGTTGGTTGTTCACCCTGATGCCGAATAGACAGGATAGATTTGGCCTATAGTTCACCATATTTGATCTATCAACGTTGAATCGAATTTTTGTACAATTCAACCACCAAAACATTCGTTTTATCACAGCGATCAACTGGACTGTCTCTAGGATCTGTCATTCGGATTATGGCCTTGCGTGTTCGGTACTTCAGAACAATTTTAGCATTATTAGCTAGACGGGAGAGAGAACCTTTTGAAACTAGCCGACTTATATTCAATTTACCCACTATTCTACTGTGATGAGCCTGATTAAGCCCCAATGTCCATGTGAAATATGGTAAAGTTAGGGATGTTTTAATTCCAACATTTTTCCTTAGTGAAGGCCGAAAAATCAACTTGATAGCACACATAAAGGAATAATAGGGTAATCAAATGATAGTCTTGTGATGCGTCTTATCGGTATTCCACGTTGTACGTTCGACATCTTCATTTCGAGTCCGGGTTTTATGTGGTAGTTTGAAGAGTCTGAGCTCCTCAAGTGACTTCGGCATCAGTTTAGTCTGTCTGGATAACTTGTTACACTTAGCAACTACAAGTAATTTTGTCAAGCTCGCCAGGCAGGAATGGTTAGTATGATCACCCTTCCCAAAATTCCTGTGTTGATCGACCGTTAAGATTAGATTATCACATTTGGACGGTCCCGTCAAGTGAACTAATTGACTGAACTTTTCTAGAAATATTTCTTCTTTTCCCTCCTTGTTTGTGAAAAGAATAAAATTCTTTCAAGTGGACTACTAGGACTAACTTGAAAATATGCCAGAAAGTTTCGTTTTTTGTTCAAATTAGCCTGGCTAAGCAAGACTAAAAGTATGTAAGTACTGTTCTAGCCGTTACGCAGACTTATTTAAAAATCTCTTGAAATATGTAAGAAAGTACAAGCTAAGCTCGTCGTGGGCTTAGCCCGGCAACTATTTGTTTACTTAAGAAACGGTTTAACCTATATGTTTTGTTATATGCTATTCTGAGAGTTACTTCCAAGACTTTATCTTGGTCCCCAGGAAACATATCCCAGGCTTATCTATTCGCGTAGATTTACCTACCGTCAGGTATCAAAATCAGCCTGTTTCATCTGCCTTTCTTCTGGAATCTCATTCATTCTTCCTCCATTTTTACCATACTGTGAGGCCGCCCAAGGCAGCTTTATCTCATCAGATAGGTTTGGTGTAGAAGGGACAATTTTAGAATGTCGCAGTAAACTGGAAACCAATAGATGCACTAACGCCACATTTTGAAACTCAGTTCTAACATGGACTTTGCGTTGAACGATGCACTCAGTCAAGCCGTTCCTTATTGCATTCTTTGGCGCATCGCGGCCAAGTGGGAATGAAGGTCCGTAAAAAAACTAACGTTAGAAAAAATGTGTGAAGTGTAAATCAACCCGATGGTACACCGGAAATTGTCACTGTTTGAGGCTAACAGACTTCTTCATCGGTTGTGGTAAGGCTGTGAGCAGAGCTGTTGAGCAGCAAATGTCTAGTTCATGGTGTGCATCAGTAAACTGAGGTTCTGCTATTGGCTATCCCTAAAAAAATCAACGCCAATTTTCTCAGTTAGACCTTGGATTTGATTCGCGTTTGCAAGTGCACCATTTCGGAAATGTGCAGTATCTACTTAAGTGAGATTTCCACATAAAAATGGAACATCTGACTCTCCTGCAGTATGAGGAGTCTTTTTAGGAAGCGTCTTGTTTACTAGGTTGCGGTTGACAAAAAAATTGATCTGGATATCCCAAGATAATATGTTCTTTTCGGACTACTGTGCCCCGAAACCGAAAGTCGTCAGCCATGGCAACAATTGTGGGACAGTCACGATGACCCTGGATAAGTACTTCAGACTCCCACCATCCACTGGTAGTACTCGAGTGCAATTTACCAGGGCCGAAGATACCGTGGTGATATTATTCCCTCCACCGGAAGACCTAGTTTGACAAACTGTTTAAAACTGTACCACTTTCCCCTTCATTTATAGCTATCACATGCGACTCTAGATGGGTGCGTTGGAATCAAGTTTCACTTGTTTATCAATCAGCTGCGCCAACTTCCATTGTTAATGCCAGCTGGATGTGTGCTCCATAAGCCCGTTTGTGTGCGCTCGCAATGATTTCCAGCACGTAGTATTCACGTTGTTTAATAAAAAAGGTACAAATAAAATAAGGCAAAAAAACGTACAAGGTACTTCCTTCTCTTACTAAAGTCGTTGCGATTAGGCGAGTACCGTGATTCGTATCGCATGAGTTGCTGACACACGAGCTGTACTCACAACCTAAGAAGATGGCGCAATTTCACCTCTCATTCAAGATACTTACACCAGCTAGGCGTAATACTCTACTCATAAGGTTGCTGAAAGCTCCTCGACAGCCCACGACCGGTTTCACCCTTCTTGAGGTTAATGAGATGCGCGTATTCCTCGAGTTTCCGTCAACCCCGTACTCCGCTTGAATCTAAATTGAACTGAGTTTACCAGGT
>SJOL01006449.1:478792-572394 GCA_004794785.1 Opisthorchis felineus
CTTCTTGAGTCTTCTGTACTTGCCTCTAACATCAAAATGCTCCCGGGGCTTTCTCTCAAAGGTAGTGAGTTTGCTGACGTGATTACTGTCCTTGGATCAGGCACTTTAGAACTACTTTAAATAAGTTAAATAATTCTTCAGCACAGTTCGGCATCTGTATAGTATAAATTGCTGCCGCAAGAGTGGCTGGGATCAAACCCAAACCTCATGCTTGTAGGTAAATCGATCTGTGTAGAAGATAAGTCCATTTACCTGCGCAGCTGCGTAATTCCGGGCGAAAAACGAAATTACCTCCTTAATTGGGAAGGCCAGAAGAGCGTTTGCCAATCTCAGACATTTGGGGCACCGACCTTATATCAGCTGGAGTGGCAAGGGTAGCGTGTATCATACAGCAGTCCGATCTGTCCTATTTATGTACCAGAGGTGTGGTCGCTGCTTCCGGAAGATCTTGAAGGCTCACTGTGTTTGACAACCGGAGCCCCCGAAGCATTGCGCGGGTCTGGTGAGAGCATCATATCCGTAATCATGCGATACGCCGAATGGTTTTCGGGAAAGTCCACTCAGGCTCGATAAGCCAGCTGGTCAAACAGTCTGCAGGTTACACTGGTTAGTCCGCGTGGTTCAAATGCCAGAGGACCGTTTGCATCGTAGAGTCTCTTCACCCAACCTTGCGTGAGATGAAGACGACCCAGCAGCGGTCAGCCCATGACCTGGCAAAGAAGCACGAATGTTCTTATCAGTCAACCCAATGGCGTTGGTAACGGTATTTTGTGCTTCACTTTGGAATGAAACCTGTCAGTGGGTTAACGAAATATGCTCTGGACTTAACTGCGAACAGCCCGTTGATAAAAAACTAGTACGACTAAGGAGGACGTTTTGATTTTTCCTTTCCTGTCAAATTCCCTACAACACGGAAAGCAGCTTCAGTCGAGTCCCGACCAAAACACTATAGTGTTTTTGACAAAAATCGGATGGTGTGAGAGAAATGGGGAAAGGAAAAATCGGGTCTGTGTCCTTTGGAGTATAGTTTGTGAACATAAAAAATTCAAACTCCACAGAAATCTTATGTTACTGCACAGCATTATGTTCTCACTCTTATCCTGAACCAGACTTTACGCTGACTGCGCTAGGAAACAGTTGTTTCTGAGGTTCACCCCAGTCGCTGTTGCGCTTCACGTGACTAAAGGGTGCGAAATCCCGAATCAATGACCGGTGTGACAGCTTGGCTTTGTACAAATTCTACTTGCCTCGTTTAGCCTGTGTTTGCGATGCAGAGCAAGACATTGCCATTATCCCGCGTATGAATTCCATGGTAATAAGACCCACAAAACTCAACTTGATTTCGGTAAACCCACGAAAGAGTTGTGGATCCAATTCATTTCGTACACTGTCCTCCGTGAGTCATGTGAAGTGTATAGGAATGATACATCCTAGCGCGCTTTATGTCATTTATTTACAAATGTTTAAAGTGATTTGGCTATTCACCGAAATATGGACAGTCCCGGAATAACCCTTTAATTCATGCTGGACTCACGAATGGATTTAAAGCATTTGCCCAATATTGCCTCGAGGAAATCCCATCTGTTTGCTTCGCCCCGAGGCTTGAAACGATGAATGATGTCTATTATATCTGGCGAATAATGAGTTTACTGTGCATCCAGCCAGAGCTGACTCAGTGTCACTTGATGATTTTTGGGGTTTTGTGAACACATGGTATTTCGCTCGAGCTTTACGCCTCTTATCACGTCATTGATGTGCCGACCGTCCCAACTTTTGATGATCACCTCAGCAGGTAGTCTTTTATGCCGCTGAATGAGTGGATATACATCCGCGATAAGCTAACTGAGCCGGTGAGCAGGTCAAATACAGCTGGGAGGTGTTGATTAGGGTGGCTGAGCGGAATCGAGCAGACCCGTTGAGATGCTCATCATGGAGGACTGATGCCAGGACCAGTGAACGATGGGCAAATGAACAATGCGTGAGGATGTACGAGCGACTGAGTGTGCCGTCGAGTGGCAGGTCAGCTGGTTGATCAATACCGTCGGCTATTTGTGTGGACAATCGTCCTCCTGTTCTGGCGTAATTATTTTTGTGAGTCCGCCCCAAAGAGAGGGGCGGTGGACTCAAGTTTCGTTCTTATTAGAGCTCACCAGCAGGGCATATCCTTAGCCCTGCAGGACATGTATAATCTTTTTGGTAAGTGGGTTTCATCAGTTGCGTCGGAGGAAACGTGGGCTTGTGAAGAACGGTTCAGTCCCAGTTACTGGATTTTACGGAATGCTTAGCAGTGAGATGGAAACAACTCCATCGTTACAGAGCGTTTAGCGTCTCCCGCACTATTTTTCTCACCATCACCGAATCATTAGGAGTCGCCATGTAAGTCGGCGTGCCATAAATCTCAGCCCAAAATCACCCGTGTTGAGTCCGAAGCTATTTGAGAACGGTACTTTTTTCACACATGTTACTTGCTCTTATCACGCTTCTCCTAGAAATAACCACACTTAAATCATTTTCGGCTATGCCGCTTGACTAATTATGATGAATGTAGGCTCGGTTTCCAGTAATTTGCTTAACCTCAGCCAAAGCTCAAATTCGCATTATTTTCTCAATAACTAAAAACGCCTAGACCGTGCAAAATACAGTGTACGGAAAGCTATCGAGTTCGTCGGTTATTCTTGATTTATTTTGCTCTCGATATACTTGGAACATTCCAATTTCCAACACATCATCCAAGACAGCTGTGCATTGAATTGTCATACGCAGGGAGACCTCAAGACGTCGCGCGCTGAGACTGCTGAATACCGTTTCACTGACGTTGTCGACAAAGGTCCCTGAGCTGAATTCGAAATACTCAATGCTCCTAGTTTCAACATTGAAGTGTTCTGGAGGGTGAGCGGTGCTCATTGATGAATTATGCTCTAGACAGGAGCAACATAACAAATGAAGGGCAACAAGCAGAACCTCCCCGTCCTTTGTGGGTAAAGAGGTTCTTTGTACTTAGATGAGTAGTAGGACAAGCAACCGGCTCATTACAATTAAATTTAATTGATAAAAGATTCGGGTGGAAAATTCCCTGACCAACATCTCTGGATAGGGTGTTCAGAGCGGATCCTGATGACGTCGATTGTTAACCAGGAAACAAGCACCTCGAATTTATAACCTCACTTTGCATTTAAATGCCAGGTATGTCTAGCAAATGCTCTGTCGCATTCCATGGTCGAAGCGCACGAATGTGGGGAAGTGACTACAGCTGGATTTTTTGCATATGAAACACAGTCAGGTAAGCAGAAATTCACATCCTGTGTAACCGTGAGAGGAAGGAAGTGACGTTCCACAGAAAGTGAATTTTACTCTCGGCAAGGTGCAGGAAAAAAGGGGAATCACAGTAGCCGCACTCATAATCGATAATCTGTTTTGGGTGTCATTCCCATAGTAGCCAAAAGTCATGTGGTTAAACCTGATAAAAATATCACGGTCGATTCCCACATCTGGATATCTAATGACCGACTCTTCGTTTAGCTTTGAGGAACAAGTATGGACAATGAACTTCTAACATGACAACGCCTTAATGTATTATGTCCAACTTTTATTGTTTATTTATTTATTTAGTTAGTTAGTCGGTTAGGTATTATTTTTCTCACTGTCAAACCCATCCGCATTCAGCTGAAACACAGTGACATGGCCGAAGCAGGCCATTCGTTATCGGGAATAGATTAAGCACATGATGCGCGAGTTATGGTGGAATATGTGCGGAACTTTTGCGGAACTCCATGAGGGACACGCACAGGCATTATCTTACATTAAGGAATAGTCAAAAATATGTGCATAGTTTTTTACTCGAGTTTGGAATGGACTTAATAGGGTTCCGTATTCTTCCAGCATTCAGCATAGTACTTAAAAAGTTCCGTGCACACCAGATCGAGACTGGCTATAGATTCTATGAACAGCTGTTTTGGCTGTGTTTTGAGAGTTCGAATGTTCGAAAATGACAGAGGGCGAAGAGGGTCAAGAGAAACGGACGGTCTTAATAGCGTTTCGCACTCTAAGTAGGGGAAAATTTAGATGGCCGCTTATCATTTACTATCATCAGTAAGTTGATTTTCATTTAATGAAGTGCTTTATCATGGTCTACATGAAGTAGAAGTTAACAGATCACATGGTTGTCGATAGTTTGAGGAGAGGGAAAGTTCACCCTGTAAATGAAGCCGATCTGCGCTAAAAGGCTGTGAAACACTGTGCGGAACAGCACATTTTGTGTCGCAGTGTTCAGTAAGGATATGACTGAGAAGACTGAATTTGTGAGACGAAGAATCCATCTCATGATATTATTCTTTGAAGCTCTTAAATTAACAATATATAAAAAGCAGTAAACCAAAGGAAACGAATGTGGTGATATATTGATTGATGTGACAAAATAAGGTCAGAGATATCAGTCTTTGATGTGCCTAGAAAGTAGCACCCGTAACTTCCCTCTCGATTAAAAGGCACGCGATAAATGACCCGAAAAGCAGTTTTCAGGTCGACGCTATGATTTGACAACACCAATTTTTTCAGGATTGAGCTGGTTGTTATTCCTGTTTTGACCTTCCTTAACCAAACCAGCGGATGTTCATGTGCTCACCTGATGACTTTTCTCATAGTTGGACTAATGTGTATAGCTGAACACGAACACTGGAACCGATAGAAGTACATTTGAGGAAGCTTGAGACAACCTGCCTTTGGGTTGTTAAACAACTGTCAGCCGGTTGGTGGACGGCGCTTTGTCTTTGGCCGTAATAAAACTGTTTGTGCTTATGTCGGTTATACGACGGGAAATAGCCCACAACAAGAATCACTTAGATGGAAGACTGATAAATGCTTTCTTTTCTGAGACTGTCACTCCCGTGGCTTTGGAATAGGTGAGACACATGTTCTCATCCAGAGTTTCCTCTGCATAACCACCACTACGCAGCATGTTTTTGATTGGTTTAGCATCATGCGTAGGGAATCATTGGAACAGCTTTTGTGCGCTTCCTTCTTCGAGGAACATCAAAGAGTTCGAGTACCGACCGACCAAGATAGGCTTGCATTACATGGTACGAGAAAGTCAGACATTAATATGCTGCGTGAATGGGCTAAAACCATTATGTTCCAACTGATGCGTAAAACGGGTAGCAGGGTGAGCAGATTCGGTTAGTGTCAAGGTCGAGCTGTAGGTCAGGTTACCTATTTTTGGGACAAAAAATCGTGGCCTCGTTGTCCATGAGAGAATTTTGCCGTGAGAATGACGGATATGAAAAAATAAACATGACGCCAACAATTGTCATCGTCGAGCCTGATTCCCCTCAGTCAGGTTCCCAGTGGGAAGCCACGGACTGTATTTAGATATCTATAGTCATCTGATTTTCAAAAGTGCCGAGTTAACGAAGACAAAATCTTTGCACCACAGATGAAGCAAATTGAACTATTCTTGGTTTAAAGTCATCCAGTTTCAACAAACGGCGTACAATTATCAGGAATTTTAAGTCAATGGAAATTGCCTATGTTTCAACTGTATCGGTTATTTACCAGGTGCCAACAAGCAGTGTATGATTTGGGGATTTCGACAGTTCTCTATTTAGTGCAACAAACCAGAACTCACCTGTCCAGCTAAACTTTGTCGTCAAGGTGTACCTCCCTCTGGTTCAAAAAAGTGTGCTTTCTGACCCATATATGCAACTTCGCAAATACTTCGCAGACTGATTATGCCCGGTTTTGTGTAAGCACAAAAGGGTCAACTCAGAAACTCAGACCAATGTCACCTGTAAACCGCTTCCAGGTCTACACAGCAGACGCCTGATTAACTTATTCGCTACAGACGTTTCGTGACGAAAGTACCCGGCTTCCAAAGAGATCAGTGCTCACTAGTCCCCCAGGTTGATCTGTAGACTGCAAAACGAACTCGTGCCTAGCAGACCCAGAAACGAGTACCCGAAAGAGTACCTTGCAACAGACTACCATCTTTCATTTTTTTAAAAATTTGTGTGCCTGTCGTTCCCTTACTGGAGACGTTAAGTTACTTTTCTAAGGCAGGTAGAGGTGACTGGACTCCACTACTCCAGCCAAAGAAGTCTGAATTCTCTTGATGCGCTCACTGAAACTGAACGGTTGAGTTGTTCCTCCCCTAAAGGGAGTGTTGTTATCTGTCCAGAGATATTTTTTCAGCCTTTCAGAGACAAAGGTCCATGACTGACAAGCTGCTAATTGTCCATTGTGCAATCTACCTTGGTTAACTGGATAAAACCGCTGCCATACGAATGCTAATGCGACAACGATGTCAGGCAGAACAAACGATTTCACAAAGATTCGCTTGTCGAGTTAAACAGGAACCGCACTTATCCTAAAGGGGGTGTTCACTTCGACAAGTGACGGTCGGCATGTCATATTTGTCCATCTAACACATTTTGGTTGATCTGATTAAAGGCACTGGAAGCAAAACCTGTTAGAATGGTTTGAGCTGGAGGACATAAACAGCTGGATCCTCTTTACTCAGACAGACAGCTTGAAACGCCTGGAACTGTTTGAAGAATACGACTGACGTTATATCGCCTGTTGCAGGTTTTCTTCGTCACTAGACCAGAGCACTACCAGCGAAACTTAACCAGAAGCCGTCGAATGTCAATAATTCTTCATTGATTCGCTTCTGTTGTCACAGGACCGACAGAATATGGGCGGGGCAGTAAATCAACGGTTGTTGTTCTCGCGCCATGGGGTTATATGTTCGTTTTGTTTCGCTTTTTCTATTATTGGCTGGCGAAGATTTTCGAAAACAGACTGAAAAATCGGGGTTTACTCATAGGAACCCGAGAATCCAAATGATAAACGACCTGAAAATAACCACACAACGGAAGTTCTGAGAGCACAAACACATGTGCGGACGATTTGGTCCGCGATGGGAAGGATTCGTCCACCAGAAAAACGGAGATGATCTCTCGGTGTGTAAGTGGCACTACAAGTTGGATATGACGCAGTCCTCCATAAATCGTAGTGGAAGCAAACCAACGGATTTAGATCATCCCCTGATTGGTGCTCAGCCAAGACACTGGACAGATTGCGTTTTGGTTGGTTGGTATTCGACACGACATCAACGAACAACAGCGCCGCCTGAATAGACGGGATTTTTAACACGGTTTGGCGTGCAAACAATAGAGACAGCACTTGTGTACGTCAGGTCTGGTCAGCCCACAACATGTGTGGATGCGTTACTATTTTTGGTAAGGTTATTCCGTTGTCCGTTCACTAGGAACAGATCATGGGGACATAGTCAAATTTGCTTATTCCGGATAGGTTCCTGCTGGAAGGGATCAGTCGAGTCACCAGTTTTACACGAAAGCCTATGCCTACTAAAATCAACGGTTCAGGAGGCAGATTTCGTTCCGTCTCCTGAACCGGCCAAATTTTAGCCTTGGTTTCCACCGGACTGAGATCCCATGGAGATCACCAGTCCAGCAAGTGTAAATGGTGTAAAAGTCTTTGATCCCAAAACTCAATTGATGTCTGCTCCGGAGGAAGCGCAGTCAAGATATAATCCGCGCAGTCATCCAAAGCAGATGGACTTGATAAGAGTTTTGAAACGAAATGGGGGAAAAAATCAGCAGGATCTCCACTGACAAGACAGCGTGATGGAATAGACTTTTAATTCTGTCATGAGGTCTACTTCTTTAACAAACAAACAATGAATACTAGGTGGTATGATGTGAGAATGCCCCTGTTATCAGTACCCAACATTCTCAAGGCATGGTTTACGTTCCTTGTCTCTAGGCCCTACAATGGAAGTGACAAAAATGCACCTAAAATCACTGTACACTTTGTACACCCACCTCGTGGCAAATGTTCGCAAAATACGGCGTTTTTCATTGTTACACCCCAGGAGTATTCGCAACTTTTCGCGGTAGTGGCTAGAAAATTGTGCTAAGTGTGTGTGTGTGTGTGTGTGTGTGTGAGCCTTAGATAGGAAAATGTGACTGAAGTACATTGCTTAAGGCATGGTCGCTGCTGAGTTCAAACCCCGGCATGGCCATTGGATGTGCGAATAAGTAGTATTTTCACCGGAATGCTTCGTGCCTATAGTCACTTCGCACAACTTTTGAAATCAGTCACAGAACGGTAGAAGTATTCTGATAATTTCATATGTCAGTTATAGGTCGATCTCTTGTTTTACACGTTGGCGTGGAAATTCACGAAACCCCCGTCCTAGTCGTAATTTCGTGAACCGTATTTGACTGAAACACATGTGATATGGTCATAACGATAAAATCGTCCGGTGAAGAATTCGTCAACTGTCCGCAAATACCAACCAGGATGGCTAGTAGATGCGTGTGAATGTCTAACCAAGCAAAAGGCTGTAAAAGATGTGAACCAAAAAAAGAAATATGAGAGATGATAGTCCTAATTAGGAACACAATGCTCTTTTGATTAGGTTCTCTGACTGCGTATGTAACTACCCACTGAAAAAATCACACAGGTGACATCTGTGTTCTAGATCAATTCATGGCCTCATTACACATGCTTCATGTCTTGATGCCATTCTTAAATAGATGCTTCCACCAAATGGAGGCTTGTGAACAAGCGACTCCCAGCAAAAACTGAAGGTCCCGTTAAACTTCAGTACCTTCGGGCCATTCTGGATACCACTGGCTTGATGTAATAGCTGCAGATAAGCTGTCCGTTACCCGTTAGGAATCTCTCACTTTCATAACTTTTCTGACTGGTCACTCTTTAGAAGGTACCACACAGGTCTGTGTCAACAAAGAAATATTTTACGTTCCACGCGTCTGCCGATGCAACGAATGTGCTTCGAAAACCAGACGGACAGAGAGCCCTACCAAATCGGAATTGCCTAGGACAAAGTCAGCAAATTTAGGGTCTAGGCAAAACACAAAAACAACAAAATCATTGTTTTGTGATAACAAAAAGAGTTTGGATTTTCGGATCTGGAGGTCGTCCTGTGAGTGTTGAAAGACTGAGAACAAATTTGAGACTATTTCATCTAGGTTATGAACAGTCAGCATTGTGTACTTCGCGAACTACCGGAGAATTTGGAAACCGAGACCTTATTCTCAGAACAAAAAAATGAGTAATTTTATTTCCATAATCGAATGTCATTTTAAAAACAACAATGAAGCTCGAGTCCGGTCATAATTTTGGATACACGGGATCGTTTTTTATCGGACAATATCAGGGCTCAGATCTTCTTGACTTTCCGGTTCGCATAACCTGAAGGCTTCAAATTTCCAGGTGCTTCTTTCATTCCCAAATACCTCTCACCTGGTGGTTTTTGCGTTTCTGCAAATCGAGCATGGCCTAGAAGAGTAAAAGAAGAGCTATAAGTTTGGAATCGCCAAAATTCTGTACATCTCAAACAGGACGTAATCTTCCGTTGTGAATATAATGCTTTCCATTAGGTTTGTCAGGAATTCCTGAGTAGGTAACATTCCTAATAGGGCTGCCTAACTGTCAAGCCTCAGATACTATTGCTCATAACAGTTATTTATGTAGGCATTTCGCAATTCACATGACTCCAACCTCATCTCAAAAGCTTATCCACCGTCTAATTGCAACTGGGTCTCTAAACTACGCACTGGTCTTTTTTCCTGTACTTGTTTTACACACGGCTGTACTGCCCGTTTTCTCGTGTCTCATTTGCTGCTCGATTCCCTTAGTTGACGAGAGTAATTTACTTTCTTCAATTCTATTGCTTTTTACCCCCGTCTACTTCTATTGCCAGACAAACAGTTCGTCTACCACAAACACAGCTACACGACCAACAAGTGGGACTGACGAAATTTGGTCTCTTCTGACAAGGTAATCTACTAATTCGGCCCGTGGTTCACGCTGGGTGAGCGGTTTTTCAAGGTAAATGCCTACAGTGGTCTGTCTGAGAGGTAGTCCAGCATGCCAGAGAAAGATATTCGTACTTACAGATCTAGTTATTTAACTCAGTTTAGGTACCACTTCACTCGGTCGCAAAACCACCTTGGATGTGCCCATAAGCGTTTAGTTAATCTAAGGATTTATCCCAAATGACTTGTCTTTGAGTTCAGCCACAAACTAGCACCATAGGCTGCTGGTAGTGTGTAGAGATTCAGGACATCTTAATGATGATTTTGTCCTGTAATTAAAGCCAATCTATGCTGAAAAGCCTTAAAACACTGTGGAGACGTTTAATCCCTGGCAGTGTCTAAATATTGGTAGTTCGGGTGGGTTAATTGGCTGTTGATCAGGTGACAGTTGTTCTTTTCACCGAGCTTGGCAACTGGCTTGCAAACATGTCATCAACATCCGTGGGAGACTCCCTACTGCAGTTTCTTGAGATTCGCACTGCTGACGATTTCTAATAAGGATAAAACGACTGTGCAGTGCTTCTCGGCTTTTCAGCATAGATTGGCTTCACTGACGGGATGAAACATCCAGTAGTTTCATATACCTCGAAGTACTTGGGTGGCACGAGTTTCACCACCGTTACACAAATCGTTCTTGTGGAGGCAGTATAAAAAGCAACCTTTGAGATTTTGGCGGGCAACTATCAGTAACTCCACTAGTCTGTGCTCACGTCCGAATTTACCATTCACTGTGAATGAGTGTCAAGGAAATAGTTAATCTGATTCTTGGCGGACCACCACCATCTTCGTTCATCACATAGGCGGAAGCACCGAATTTTAGTCAGCTTTCCTCTTGATTCATTGCTTATGGTCATCAGTTGTCAGATGTTATAGCAAGTGAAGACAATGTATTATGGAGTTAAAATGTTTCAGGAAGCTGTGTCAAAGTTTTGGACCTAGGAAGGACAATAAACGCATAACCATGGAACTCGCAGGATTTACACGAAGCTGAGTGCTCATTTGACAGAATGAATCACATAAAGAAGTGAAAACTGTGTGAAATATGGCATGCTTACGAACGTCTTGTATTGTATGACTTTCAGTGACCTTTGATGGTACATTTCTCTCCAGATCACATAGCCTACTTCACGAACCGGCACTGAGGTCTGCATTACCTTGCGGCTCCTGTGAATCCAGGGTGAATCATTTTTGTCGAAATATCGATCCATGCTAGATGCCTATCCATTATTTTGAAGTGCATACTCGAAAGCCTCAATGAACACAATTCACACGTTCCTCAGGAAATTATTTTACTCAACGGTTTGTCAACTGAGAGGAGTGAATTCTAATGACTTCACTGGACCAAAAGCCGCTCCATTTAGTTGCCTTCTACGGTACGACAGAACATGTGGGATACCCCCATTTCAGGCATTCACGTTCTTGTTTCATCTACAGCATTTATTGTCCTCATGGAGCATGCAACTTATAGGTTTTCTTTTTTCAGAGCGTCGAAAATGACATCCGCAAAGCCATCAGAGCTTTCACAAGCCTGCAAACTTCTGCTTCGATTCCTTGTTGGTAAATCGCGGGCCACTGGTTTTTGTAGTTGGTGCACATACGAGTGCGTAGTTCCCACTCCCCATTTATCGAACCCAAGCTAACCGAGTGTTGATCAGACCCAATGAGGGCTAAACACACTGGCTGACTATTGTCGCGTACAACTTCATGATGTTGTCCGTTCTGGGCTGTTACAGTTCTTCCTCCCTAGTAATAGCCTGAAGAACCCAAGCAAATTCGGTCCTGGTAGGACGAATAGCCTGGTACTTGCCTGTACCGCAAACATTCTCATGGTCGTATCGAAAAAGGATTCCTAACAGGAAGGGATGTTAGATATAAGTGGCATCCTAGCAACACGATTTTCGTTTCAGAACATAATCACATTAGTTTGGCACCTCTAGTGCGTGGTTTGAACCAATAGGACATAATTTCCCCCACTACAATTTCCCAAAACCCGGTAGTTTGATCGTCAAATATGAACCCGTGAAATCTCGTACGCCTACCTTATAAACAGCCCCAAATAGCTCCTGGGTACTCAAAAATGCGGACTAACTGCTCATCGTTCCAAATGTTACGCAAAAAACTGGTGGACTTTTTACATGACAATTCCGCGGGCTGCTGAGTAAAAATAAACCAACAGTTGTTTGCGTGATCTCATGCACCGCCTACACTGGTTAGCGCCTGGTGTGGCGTTGCTTTGACAACAGATTTAAAATCACAGTGAACGGTTCGTGTAGTATCACCTGTTCAGTAGTTGTGAATAATGTGGGGGAACCACAACCTGTTAGCACTTAAATGGTGTAGATACCGTTCAGTGTTAACAGCACTCATCCATATCGATCTAGTTTGAGGAAGAAATCTCTCATGTATGCCCCTCTCACAGGGTAATTCTCTTCTAGTTTGGATTAGTGCTTGTTTTGCTCTGGGCATTTATCCAGAAAATTTCCGATTCTCCGTCTTTACGTCGGAGGGTCAGGGTAGTTCATTGTCCCGGGCGTGCCACGTTACTCCATTTCCTGTGGCATCAATCAGGTAACTATAAAATCTTTTTATGCTTTCGTATTACTTGTCGCTGGACGTTATCGTGGCTGCACACCAGTCGTGAGGCACTCCATAACTCCGTCTAAGTGACACGTATAGAACCGACAAGCCTGATTACCGTGAAAGGAATACCACATTGCTTTTACCTCTTTCGGACATTTTAAACAGCTTCATGAATAAATCTGTACGGCGAACGGCTCGAAAACTACGAGTAAGCTATTTTAAAATGCATGCTGACTGAACCGGAATAGTGGACTCCGTAGAGAGTTTCACAATAAGAGGCTCGCTACCGTATCATGGATTTTCCCACCTATTTTTGCTGGTATTAACTGTCTGTCTTTAAAAAAACACCACAACCGCCAAATGGGCTATTCAGCCTCAAACACAGACATATTGTATTAATTTTCGCGCCGTAAGAACGACGAGGAACGTCTTTCCTGTACAACAAGGCATCCTGGTATTGTGGCTTGTTAAATTGAGCTTTTGGATGTGTGGTCATGAGGAATCCGTTGGTCACGGGTTTGAATCCAACGCACATTGTGCTACTGAGCCCCCATATATTTGTAGTGGCTGCTCCGCTGAGTAAAAGCTAGAAAAGACTATTAAAAAAGTCCACTTCTTCATTTGGCGTCCCCGAGTCGACGGATCACATAACAGCAGCGCTAAAGGATGCACTTTCACCGTATAACATTCATTCTTGTAGCAACATGATTTCTCCCTCCATGAACAGACCTCTCACAAGATCAGTTATTTTAAAATATCGAAGAGCACGCAGATAAAGGTATGCTCATTTTAGCCATCTGCTAAAAGGATCTTGTTCTGGTCCATGCAGGTAGACGTTTTTCTTTGTTCTAGCTTGGTTTGTTTTCGCTCATTAGCTTGCATGATGTTGGCTGTTTGACTCGTTTGACATCTGTGAAGCAGGCTGTACCCATCGAACCCATTTGGATGAACACTTGCGTGATTGGACCAAATTGGACTCATGTGGATATATTGTTCCGTACATCAATTTTGTGAGCGTGAACATGAAAAACGAAAGCGACAAAGTTATTATAATCTGGCTTAGGAACCAGATACCAGGCGACGACGAGATAAAGAGTGGTTCTGAAGTTCTTCACCAAGTATGCTTGGGGTTTCATCCAACAATGACCATAAATTATTCAAATCACGTTGCCCTACCTAACTAAAGTCCAAGTACCCATTCTTCAAAACACCGAACGACAGCAGCAACCATGCCAGTGAACTTCTCCTCTAGGTACAGCGCGAGCTGTTGGATTTTTAGTTGTGTGCTGATTATCTGAAAACACTGCCTGTTGGTGGCTATATCATTGCTATGTGACGCCAAATGCAAGATGCCACGTCGCATACATTCTCTCACATAAATGCACCTGATTGCTGTAACCAATGGAGCGACCGCACAGTGAACATCAACAATGCCGCGCATTTACTTCGTTCAAACGTGTCCGGTTACTGGTAGCTACGTTAAAAACTACGGTTAGATGAAATCAAGAAGTTATTCGAATTATTTTTTCCAAATGGAAATACACGCTAAACTGAACTGATAAAAGCTAACTCATAACTGATTAAACATATTGCGCATATGGGTGGCGCCCCCTTACGTTCATCCATCTGTCGGCGTACACCACCGCCACACCAGGCTGACTCTCATTGGCCACAGCTCTAGGGTTACTCAGTAAAAACTGAAGTTCAGTCAGTCACGCGCAAAACAGATTTGAGGATACGGCGTTGGTTTTTCTCATTAGTTTGATTGTTCATATCATTCATATAGAAACAGACCATTCTGTAAAACCAGTTACACACCACTCATAAGTTTGCTGAAAATTCTTAGACACCGCATGACCGATCTTGTCATTCTTCGAGCTCCTCCGGTGGGCGCAGTCTACAAGCTTCCGTCAAATTTATGTTCTGGCCGAACCGATCGTGGAGTGTCGAAGAGCTTTCAGCAACATTATGGGTAAAGTTCCTCATAGAAAATATACAGCTGCATCTCGAACACTGTCCCCCAATGTTAGCCCAAAGGTGGTCGTCCTTCTCGCGGTTCGCCTACAGATAAACCAATATTTATTAGGAAGAGTTTCTCATAGTTGGATAAAACTCCGTGGAAACCATTGTTCAACCCCTCAGTGGAGTGTGGTCACTGCGCACTTACATTTAACCCAACCATACATAACCGAGTTATGTTCAACAATAACGAGGAAGCTTGCCTTAAGTTCACTTCCTAGTGGCCAGGTCGTCCAACTTCTCCGCAAGGTAGAAAAGCTGTCACTCGTCAAAGTCAAAACCGTGAACTTTTGCGGATTGTGCTGGACGTGATATGCCGAACTTAGATTTCATTGATGCGATTTGGCCTCGCGGGTGACCCAAGTCTCTAGTCACACTGGATCTAGTTTCAGCTCCACTCTCTTCGTCCAAAGAATGCAACTAATTTATTCGGTCTCAAAGGAAATTCATTCCTGACCGTCGTGCAACTTCTTCTGAAGTTGTGCCAGCGGATTCTCTAACCAGAGTTATGTAGTAACTTACTGTCAGTCCAAACAGACAGTCTGCTGTATAGCTTTGGATTTTTGCATTTTGTTGAACGACCGTTTGTATTTGCCCCAGTTATGTCTGGGCAGGAAAGTTGGTCAGTTAGATAAAGCATTGTTTTAGAATTCACGCTGCTGACTTCAAATCAATACATCGACCGCGCCCTTGACGCTAGCGCGTGCCGGTGGCGCAATGTTACTCCCAGATAGGCAAAATCCAAACGGAATGTCACGTGACCACTTTCCTTATGATCGACTGATGTACCTAGATGTCAGAGGCAGGCTACGTCCGTCTTACAAAACTGGTAAGAAAGTGACACGGTAACTATTGTTGGTCTGAAAATAACTGCATTCGCGTGAGTGAAATCAGAACACAAAATATTTTTGCGCATCATTAAAAACCACTTCAACAAGAAAGGATTGGTACGGAATTTTATGATCTGGGACGACTATACCGGAACATCGACCCGATAGTGAAATCGTCCATGTTACAATTCTGCGCCCAGTAACTGAAAGTAAAACTTGCGGAGGGAAACATGTTGAATAAACTGTCTTCTCTTAATACGTAAGAACTGAAAACCTTACCGCCCAATAATATAATAAGTGACACTTTATGATCTCACTCGAATGCCTGCTCTTGATTCGTATGCAGTGCTCCTGACTAGTTTGTACAGTTTACTATGTGGTTGAACGAACGCAGTCGATTATCAACCTAGAGTGTAAAGTGACATTCCTGACATTCGTCTGTCATAAGCGGGAATAGAGTATTGGTATCCAAATACACCCAACAAATCACTTACGACCAGAGAATTTTCCATGCTGAAATCGATTGATTGCATATTCCGGCTTTATATTTGAACCGGGTTTAGGAACGAGCGAGGGCAATTGAATTTTCTTTTGATATTCTGCGCACAAACAAGAGATGAACAGTGGAAATGCGCAACTTCAGCAGAAAAGAAGTACTGTTGGGTGACCAGGACAGTAACACACCATACCTCAACTTGAACAAAATGTTACTCGGCAAGTAAGATACTTTTGTCTCATCCACTCACATTACAATCAGGTCAGGACATGATAAAACCGAACGGATTTTGGTTGCTTCGACTTTAGGGTTAAGGTGACCTGTGTATTAGCCAAGTTGAGCAACCGGCAACTGTCCAACGTGACCAACTCTAGTGAGGGAAGGCCAGGTTCCTAGCCCATGTTCTCAATACAGAACTTACGTTTAACAGTGAAAGCTTTTTGCTCATCTACGGAGTGTCGCTCAGCTGTTCCAAAGCAACTCGACCGTTTGTTAGCATGACCACTGAGGCTGTTTTACCCCGGAGGTTTGATGTAGTCCTCCATACCGGAATCGTCCTGAATCTTTCTGCTGCCACTCAAACCCGCATCACTTTGAACCACCTCAAACCACATTCGACTACCCGCTAAATGAAATTTTACCTTACACTCTTGTGAACTTTGCTCCACTTTGTTCCTAACGGCCAGAAAAATGAATTGTTGATAACAGTGGGTTTTCCAAGCGTTTCTTTCGCCAATGTTAGTACGGAACAATATGAAGTGATATGATAACTCTACACTTCGTACCATCTCGATTTTGGTCGGATACGGTCTACCTACAACACAGATTTTCTGTTAACGGTCTCTTCCTGCAATAATGAGACCTACTGGTCCGTAAACTGACATTTGCGGAAAACGGCACAAATTCAACTATCCTAGGATAGAGGATGCGACAAATTCCAAAGGAGAATGGGCCGCTTATGAGCAACTGAAAGGTAGGTCTTAGCAGCTTGTTGTCTTCGTAGAAAACCCGATAAACTCAAAACGTGTAGGTGTGCTCAAAAATCTGATTATGGAAGGCATCTGGAAAAGGCATTCTCGGTAGCGAAGTTGGTCGAGCACCTGTCAGGTACGTCTGGGGACGAGCACAATAATCGAGTCCACCATATCCGTATCTCTTTGATAATACTGTGCGCAAATGGACTTCAAATTTCTCGTATTTGCCAAGCCCCATTTTGTTCTCTATCGATCTACACCTATGCATTTCGGTATCCGACCGATATCAACGTATGGCCCAGTGTAGGTTTCACGCATGGGGCATGCTAAGGCGATGAGACACATCAACTGTCAGTCAGCTAAGGGAAGCGCGGTGAAAATCTGAGGCTCGAGTGCGTAGGAGCAGCGTAGGTCAGATAATTTCGGTAGCTCAGCATGTTTCCGCCAGGTGGGAGTTCGTCGGTCGGAGTCTTTTCATAGTGCATCGTTTCATAAGACTTCGCATTTTCAGACTTTCCAAAGTTCCCTTCTACTCTGTATCAGATGTTAATGAAATCCTACATTGAATCGTACAACCAAAAAGCAAAGGCAGTCAGCCCTGAGTCCCAATTAGAACTCATTGGGACATGACATGACTCGACCACCTGAAGTTCATGCTCAAAGTTGGAGCTGGTGACCCCAACGCCAAGGGGCCGCCGACCTCAATTGTACTCATGGTGTGTGGAAATACAAGTAGCTTTTGTCTGATTCGGCACTTACCCTGAAATTTGTTGGGAAACTGAGTGTCAGAAAAAGACCAAACGATAAATGCGCACTACTCCACAAACTGATGACAGAAAGTGCAAAATAAAGACATCAACCAATAACTCCATCGATTGTTTACTTAACTTCTCTGAAACCATAAGGCCACCATTGTTCGCAAGGTTCACAGGTATATTAAGTCTGCTGATAATTGACCAGGTGGCTGTTGATCTGTTCACCGAGCTTGGCGGCAGCCAGCTGGAAGCTGCAAGCTGGAAGCTAATTGCCAAGCTGCGCGAACTCATCAACAGCCACTTGATCAACTACCAGTGAATGCACCCGAGCTCCCAATTTTCCTGTACATATCCCATATTAAGTCTGATTTGATATTCGGACAGTAATCTAGAGTTTACGAGTTTACCGTGGTACTGAAAGGCTACGTGCAATTACAGTTTAATGGTTAGCTGTTTCGCATGTATTTTGTACAGAAGCCCTCGTTTGGCGAATGGTTAATACCCTCCATCTTTTCCGAAGCACACTGTCTGATAAGTTCTTAAACTCCATCGTCTCGTGTTTACATATCGTGGTAGATACATGACGATTCCTCACTGTTTAAGGAAGTATCCAACCCTGATGCACACAGAACTAAATTCAGGTGAGTGTGTGTTCTAAGTTTGTCAGTATGGCATCTTGGGAGATCTATCATGACATCCTAATAGGAGAAAAATTCTTCATGTTCCATGACATATGATACAGGGATATTGTACAAAGTCCACCAACAAACTACTGCTGTTTTCGCCTGTTTGGAACTCACGAGGTACGGGAAGCACCCACGTATTTTCATATTAAGCTGTTTAGGTATTAGGCTGAGAGTACCCGACTAGGAAGCTTACTAGGCCTCCATGGAAATACACTGGTGACTCCAAGTGAATTCAAGCCGATCATCATTGAGAGAGGGCTGGCAGCACCGTATGCCATTCCTTCCTTTCGGATTCCAATCAGAACAACGTACGAGTTGTGTCTAAAGATATCTGGATTCTCGTCAAGACGTCCTAACATGGAAAACCTGTACAAAGACTGATGTGTCTACTCCTGCAGTAATAAGTGGCATATTCAATCCAAAGTACTAATCAGGTCAGCTAAAGCTTTATGCAATCTGGGGCGAAATTGCAGTGTAGAACGTCTACAAAGATCATGAAGATGCTGCCTTTAAACTTATTTGTTTCTAATTAGTAGGATTTCCTGGGAAATTTCACTCCACGGGTTAGGCAAGGAAAACATTCTGTGCATCAGTCCTCAAGAGGTACATCTCCGAAGACAAGCTCCTTCTCAGGAGAGTTTACAGCAGCGTCTTCGTCAGCCGTTTCCCACTATGGTTGCTCACTAAGTTTAGTTGCTCAGCTCAGCTCAGCTCAGCTCAGCTCATTTCAGTGAGAGACCAAGCGACCACCTATGTTACTTGACTTGTAGATATTGCCCTCAGTAGCAAATGATCCACTCGAAAAGAACCTTCCATCCACTAGGTTCTCTTTCACATGCGTGTAACGTTAGCTGCGAAGTGAAAGCTCCAGAATTAAAAGCCTTATGGAAAATGAATCCACTGATGTACCTGCATGCTTTCCTTCGTATGTGTGAACAGCCGGAGGTCGGTAGGACTTTGACCGCATTTTGCTAGTTGGACGCAGTATTGGTAGCAGCGAACCGTGAAGTTTATTATAAACAGGTGGACTGTTCGGCTTCCTTGTGTCCAACTGACTGAAATGCAGAACACAAAGACACGCCCGTATTGATTTGAGCTAACTGTAGTAGCATATTGTCTGTAGATCCATAGATTCTTGGAATTCCAAGAATTTGCTAAGCCTAACAGAGAGTTACAGGCACGTTTGCAGTTTCTTTTTCATAAATAGCATGCGAAAATTTGGTGCGCCACGATAAGCAGTTATGCTGTATGAATCCGACCCATCGGTTTCACTGTAGTAGTAGGAGCTTAGTGGAAACACAGACGGCCTTTTATTGGATTTATCCTTGGATGTGCTGCATGATATCGTTAACTTCCATGTAATCCTTTGTTGTTAATCGGTTTGCCGAACTTGACAACTGGTTAAAGGACGCCTCACCACCATTCGAGTAAACGTCACCAATTCGCTGTTGGTGGGTTTTGCTCGGATAACTGCGCACCACTTGTAAATCAATCGTCACACTCCGAAAGCAGTTACCTGCCTGTGGTCGATTAGATCAGTATATTCGGCTGAAGAGCATTCACGAGAAGAACCTTTTTTATTACGAACTTAACAGAAGTTCACTCTGAAGATGAAAACTTTGACTAAACAACCCGTCGATAAAGTGCTTGTCAGGGTAGATAGGGGGCAGCCTTTTCGGCAATCTCACTATGCACTCACTAATAAAAGCACTAATTACAGTGCCGCAATCCCTCCAATAAGGAAGTCCCCTGGAGGAAATACCTTCATCAAGGAGCATTTGTCAGTTGATCTGTTCGGCACAAAATCTATCTTCTATGCAAGAACATCAACTATCCTGCCCTTTCACTCAATCACATGCACACCTAAATACAGCCACCCTTCAATTAGCTTAATATAGAGGAATGAAGGCATCTCACAACGGTCACTGAGACACTATTTCTTCTGAAAAGACATCCTATCGTCTCCAAAATTTGTTTCTTTGTAGGAAAAAGTAGTGGTATTGGACAATCATCAATCAGCTTCCAAGATGGCTTACTGCATACTTTTGCAGGTGGGAACCAAAAAACGCCTGTGTCGCGCAACCTGTGAAGTTCAAGTCACTGCTTGTATAAATCGAGTAAAGTCCAGTAACTGACCAGATGTGACCACTAGCTTTTTTTAAGTACTAGAGAGTATTCACTGACCATTGGACACAGGCGCCTATCTTCTAATCAGTGGTATCCGTTAGGCGGTGATAATGCTTGGAAGCATCCATAAGTAATTCGCCCTGCTCCGAATTATTACCAAGTTTTCGCGTTTTCTGCAGGCCATTGTGTAACCTACACAACTGGACTTGGACTTTCCGACACAAACATTTTACGTTCCATCCGGATAGCAAGCTCATTCTTTATACGTTCGTTTTATAATAGTATTATCCATGAGGCCTACACTGTTACCGTCAACAACGAACAGTTCCTTAGAGCTTTCACTTTGAAAACAGCTTGATCATTTTCAGGTCTTTTTAACAAGGAAGACAAGACTGAGAAAAGTGATTCTCAGATAGCTCTGTCGTAGGAAAAACCGATTTTTCCACAACGTGGATTAAACGCTCACAAATTATCTGTGGCCATTCAATGGTTTATTCTAAATTAGTTACAACTGCATTATCTTTTAGGGCCACCTGCTAGTCTTCCTTCAAGTTCGTTTAACGATTGCTATCAGTCGCAGACTAGCGGATTTGAGGTAGGTGGGCATGTTACTCAGGCCATTACTCCAGTTTATTGATCTGCTCTCATTTCTGAACAAACAGCGGGTCAAAATGTGGTGACCTTTTCATCCTGAAGGATCAAATGATTTGGGATATATGAAAATGAAGACGATCTTTATCATCATGGACAATTCATTTTTCGACGTTTCCTCTGAACGGCTTTTCAGTCTTTTCCGACCTTTCATCTCTAAGATCGTCCTTTTTCGATAATTTTACTTGTCATAACGTCCTCTCCATAGGCGAATCGTTTGTCCTCCTATACGTAGATAAACAAAAAATAGCACGTGGATTTTCATACTTCTCACAGTTCGCCAAAACCATTTTGCATTTAAAAAATCTTCAGGCTAACATCTAAGAAGCGTAGGTTGTTCCTTGTGGACACAGTGGTCCCTTCTTTGGAACTCAAAGTTGTGACCTGAAAAAGGTGTGTTCCTTGTGCATACCTGCTGCTTTCAGATGGAGGAGGAAGCAATGGGATTATATCTTACTCTGATTTACTCAAATGTAGTTTGGCTTGGTCATCATGTCTCGTCGTCAGTGAGCTACAGTGAGCTCCTGGCATTGTGATTTCTGAAATTTGAAAGGTCACTCGCTATTGTCTTTTAAGTGAGGATGACCTTGTTTTTTGCTGACTATTCCAAGAACATGATTTAGACTCCGAATTTGCGAGCCATCAGAAACCAAGATCACACGTATTCGAGGAGTTAGAGTATACGGTGTTTGTCCGCCCAGCTGCAAGCTTCTTGAGAGCAATTCTTTTTTGAGAGGGGCCACTCCAGAACGAAAAACCAACAGTCCCTTCTTGTTTGAAAATCCCAAAATCAAATCATTGTTGTTCCTAATTTCCGTTCCAAACTGTTTATCAACTCAACCTGTCTATAAACCTCTATTTAGAGGAATATGCCCACGAGACAGGGAAAGCAAGCCCTGCTTGTTGCCTTCCTTGGCACGTCAGTCTTTACATGGCGCGTGTGTCATGTGACAAACTATGCATGCATGATTGCTGGTGAATAGTCTTTATGACCAGAAAAGTTGGTTACTTTATTCACCGTGTTGGTGAACGCACATTCGTTCTGATACTGTTTCTTTCGGTTGTCAGGCCATCTGTCACTTACTCTTTCTACGGGAACTCACACGATCGCAGTCACCATGCCATTTAGCTACCTTTGATTCTATCGGTCATGGCGTTGGGTTACGTGACTACTTATCATACAGAACTGTACAGTCGAGATCATCACTACGTTGTGCCACACGCTGAGCGAAGCAGCTGCAGTATAGAGGGATGACAGATTGGAATTGTTGGTCATTGTCACACACCATCCACCCTGCATTTTCAGTTCCATTCTGGGTTTGGTTCTGGTTCACGTCCTAAACAACAATAGCTTACATAAACCCATGAAGCTAGTTGTCGTCATTTCTCTCCCTTGTAGATACCAAATGAGTTTAAATCAGCGGAGAGGCAGTAAAATACCAATGGACACTTGCTGGTCAGTAGTATTTGGGACAGAGGTATTTTGAAGTATCACAATTGATCCCTCCGAAAAGAACACCCTAAAGGATCGGTCTTTTCTGCAAGCTGTTGCCCTAGGAGAGGAAGTTCACCTCTTAAACACGCTTCAAAGGACTAACTAAAAATGGTCTGCTCTAAAAGGCGTCCTCCATAGAAGGAGGACAGTCGTATTATGATCATCAATGGCAGTCGAAAAGTGGACATCTGATCGGTACAGATGTTGCGACGAAAAATCATATTCAAGGGGTATTGGAATATCGTAGTGATAAGTTTTATTTGGAGGAGCGCATGTTCTCCGTCTGCAACAATTGGTTACTGAAAGTTCGCTTGTATTTGATTGTTTCGAACAGTTATATCAGAGAGCTGCACAGTTTTTACTCTGACGACATCTGACTATATTTAGCATCACTGTACCTCTAGCAGTACGTTCGGAAGTAAATCCCCAACGTTTTTGACCCTATTCTTAAATTCCGCCCCACTTTTGGGTTCAGTACCTACACGTGACGTAGTGTCAATTTCTTCGATCCACTTTGTTAATTTGACCTTGAAGACACCGAGTCATTCTTTGCTGACCTTGTGCACGCGTGACTGCCTCATGCGCCCGAACCTGTTTTGCTCCAGTTGTTTGTTTGTTTATGATCCACCTGTTGCGGATGAGTTTCTAGCTCCCAGGCTTGTATATTTTTATGAGTTAATGTTCTGCATCAATAGTAATGTATAAAAACTCAGTTATGACTGTTTTGCCTACCTGCGTGTCAGTCGAAGACACCGTTTTCGTTTTAACAATCAGGGTGATCCCGTTCAGCAATCTTTGACATACAAAGGTTTAATAATGAAAACATAGCGATCTATTGGTGTAAGGAGAGTGAACCCCAGTCAACTATCAAAACATCCATAATGGTTGAGAATCCGGTAAATATGGAACTATCACACATTGCCTCTCCTCAATTTTTGGTTTAATCTTCAATCTACATGCAAAATTTATGACGCTTTCCAACAACGGCTGCTGTTCTCATCACCTAATATGAACTATCATTTGAGTTCAGTCAGCTCAAATTAACGCTAGTCCACTAGTGTCTTAAGGTAATGTAGCAGCTTCGCTTGTAACAGCGGTTGTTCGGCGTGATGGTCGACTGCTAAATTTGTCATCACTGTTTTACTTCCATTTCGGGGTGAAAAAGCTACTTCGGTAATCAGAAGAGTTCTTCGTACGTTCTTTTGAGAGGGAGGGAAGATTGGGTCCTGACCGAGCCTCCTTGCTACAAATGCTTCCTCGTAGACTACTATACGAATAATTAACTCATGTAAGCTTCCGTCGTACGGTACGTGGTATGTGTAACTGACAGATCGCACCTGTACTCCTACGTAGTGATAGTCACCAGCCATTTTCGTCTTCCAACAGGGGTTTAGTGACGATGCAAAGAAATCGCGTCCAATGACTTCAATGAGTCCAACCTTCTATTTGAAGAAATACCCTACGCTCATAATGAACCTGTGTGCGAACAGTAAGGTCAAAACAATAGAACACAATAGAACTCATTCGCCCTCGGGACCGAATATCCATTGATCGCTTGCCAAGCCACTTTTCCTCATGCTTGAGAACTAGTACCACACTTAACATTTGACAGCAGCTGTCGAAGAGTTTTCAGTAACCTTATGAGTGGTGTTCTGTCAGGGAAGTATACCGCAATATTTCGGATATTGCACCAACTGAAACATGAGGCAGCCTTTGTTCACCACAGTAAATTGAAGAATAGCATAGACAAGAGATATAGGTAGGATTCAGCCGGGTGCCCCATTAAAACCAAATTGGTTTGCAAGTGAGAATAGTCCGCCAATTTCGAGTAATTTGGGTTCATTTAGAACATAGGATTGGCGGGAACTCGGGGATAGCTCCAAGAAGGGCAAAAAAGGCTATGGGCTGTCGAAGCTTTTTCAACAACCTTGCAATTAAGGTGTCTTCAAGAAAACAAGTACCACACTACAACTGATAGCAACGATTTGAAAACTCTCAGCGAAATTGTATACCATGATGTGCTTACGAGGGACAAGACACACGATCCAGCATGCCGTGTATTCAGCGGTGACGCTAGTTGGCACAGAACTGACCAGCTTGCGTAGTGACACCTCAGGAATTTCACTGAAGTGCCTTCTATAGAACCACTTCAGCTATGTTATCGGTAACCTGAGGATAAAGTGTTACTCACATTATTCTGTTTTGTGTTTTTAAATAGAATCCAAATGCATATCACTGTCATTTGAACAGTCGTCCTCCTGTCCTGGCGCAATCCATCACTGAGTGCCCTGTTCTTGAAAGATACGTCATACCACATGATGGAACAGTCACACAAGTATGTTTCATTGATCACGAAATTGATAAAATGCTACCGCCTCGCTAACATTCCAGATCAGTCATAAAGCATAAACCGGCTTTCATGTTTGCGTGAAAAGCCTAGGTTCTATATAATTCTGAACGGCATAAGGTATATATCAGATCTCTCGTTTATCACTCATCGACTGCACACACCTTGCGGTATAGTTGACTATGAAGAACGTCAAGTTTTGTGACAACGGATTGTCGGTGAACTGGGCTCTGACACGTTAACGTGTATTCGGCTAGCACCAATGAACCTTACTCATTTCGTGAACTTTGTATGACATGCATGAGGAAAGGACACTTTCATAAATAGCAGTAAGATTTTGACGCTGTCGGAATTTTGTATCAAGCTGATGAAACCCGAGATAAAACGCCTATGAGCATTGTGAGACTGTTTCATCCGTGATGAGAAACACAGTACACAGCAGTACACATGTCCCAGTTCTGTAGGAGAATTCGAATTCGAATCTTTTGGCAAAGCACTTGGATTTTAAACCCTGTGTTAGTGGTATGGTTAATTCGCACCTAAACACAGTATATCAGCATTCATATGACGTGTCCTGGTGTTGGCTGCTTGATAAGCTGCGAATGGCGATGAAGAGCAAAGCGGAGCTTGTGTTACTTCTCAAATTTCCGGCACAATTCACCTTGAAATGAAGTTACTAACTTGTGAAAACATTGGGATTTACTGGTAAAAACCTACGTACTTGCAAATAGTTGTAAGTGGTTGTGGGCTATTTAGAATACACGTTTACATCACACTTGTCCCGGTGCAATTCTGGTGAGTCCAAATCAAAGACGGGAAGCATTGAAGCTCAGTTTCGCTCTTATTAGAGTTCAGCAGTATTGCATATTCTTCGCCGTGTCAGGGTTCAAACCCCAGACGTCTGACATGCGAGGTGAGCGTCTTACCACTATTCCACGAGTGCATGCTGGTCATATCTGAAATTTCCCGTCTGAACAGGCGAACTTGCTTGCGCTTGAACGATGTGATTGGTTCGCCCGACGCCTCGAACTGCTATCCAGTGACTGTCCTAGATGTGTCGATCGATTGACCTGTCAGGACATCCCAGTCACGTCGCGCCACGGGCGCTTGAATCCTGCAGGACAATTTTTGGTTCGTTGTAGATGGTTGCAGGATTTATAGACCTTACGTTCACATCACTTTCGTGTCCTGGCGCAATTATTCTGGTGAGTCCATGTCAGGTGCCTAGTGTTCGAACCCCGGCACGGCCAAGGATACACCCTACTTATGAATAGCCAGATAGTTGTTCCCAACTTTCGACGATAAGCAGGTTATTACCAGTATTTTGTGGATAGCAGGACGGACTTGTGTTAATTGATATTCTACTCTGCAAATGAGGTCAGCGTATGCTGCAAAGCCAATTAATATTGTACAGCTATTTCACCCCTATTGAGAACCATCAGTACTGTGTATCTCAACAAACTCGGCGAGGTTATTGGGCCCGCAGTCTTAGACGGAGGAGAGCCACGCGTAGCTGATCGTCAGCGAGGGTGACTTTCACTTACATATGACGTGTCAGCACGAATTCTCAATCACATCACGTGACCTAGTGTTGACTGGCTACTTGTGTGACGTCTTCTCATCACCGGAGATCTGGTTGGGAAGCAGGGGAGGTTTAGTGGTTCCGGGATGGCGATGCTTATCAAGACGGGAGAAATATTTCCACAGGTTTTCATAACTTTTGATACCAGGTGCTAAGACAAAACAGAAATAAACTGTCGATCCATTACGAAGTCTGATGGGTTATGAACTCTTTGAGATAAAGCACGGATGAGTAACAGAAGTTCAGAATTTTTCTTCAGCGTCCTGTCATACTCTCATGAACCAAGACATCTGTTTCAATATCCCAACCTTCCAAAGTGTCAACAATCTACTGACGTGGTCATGTGACGGATAAAGAAAGTGGAGCACAGTAGTAACGGAAGAACGTACCGTCTCAGTTCACTGAGTTCCTGACACAGCATTTGATTTTTCTCCTTCAGCCTTTCATAATCGGAGTGTTCGTTTTTACAATAAGCCTTTTCGCTGACCAGCATCCTTGAACAAAAATAGAAGGCAAAATGATAGGTCTTCCTATTGATAAGGCGCCACCCAGCACTATACAATGTAATCCAGAAGGACTTTGCAGTATGATGCAGATCCGTTTAAGAAGCAGAGCATGAAAAAGTTATTTAATCTAACTACTTTTTCGACTTTAATCAATTGTTTTACACCTAAACGGGTACTTGGGCACAATTCAATCTATCGGTCGATTCGAATGCTGTTGGCATAAATACAGAATGATCATGTGAAAGAGCTCATTCAGATGGTATATTGGGAGATGTTCTCTCCTGGAAATGGTCCACAACAGAGCACACGGTCGACAGGAGCAAATAACACCAACCGCTTTTGGTTAACATAAAAAGCAGACGAGCTGCGGGATTTCAACATTTCGCTTGAAAATTATTAGCCGCATCACCAAAGACAGGCATCAGTAAAATGGAAAACAGAGAAGGACGGAACGATCAGATGATTCAAATGTTCAGGGTCAAAGACTGGCAGATCGTCTGTTTACAGGGTTTCTGCGCCCATAATGTCAGTGGATATTGTTTGGTTAAGGCGGTTTGACCGGATGCGAGAAGACTGGGGCTCGTGTTACGTAATAGGATCGCACGCAGTGGCATCTACTCAAAATGATGTTGCATAACGCAAATCCGAATCCGGTCGCATTCAGCGATGCCGTACAGCTCAGGCAATATCCATTGGATCAATATGCGCAGATATCTCTTAGACAGGCGATGTGCCTCCATGGGACTAAATTTGACCTTAATCGATCGAACTGATTGGTTCTGTTCTTCTTCCTTCGCTTATACTGATATCTATACCATTGTCTTTAACAAAGAGGCTGTAGAGGTTAAAATGAACTCTTGGCATACCACAGCCTATCCTCTTCTGTGTTAACCAGATAGCTGTTACCTCTTTTAGACGGTAATTCACTCTGATCCTGATATCTTCATAGAATGAAGAAAGTTGCGTTCACCAAGCATTGAATCAGGCACTCTCAACGGTATAGACGACCGTGGGAAATATTCATTTTGACGTTCTCTGTTGTGGCCTCTCTTGAGAGGTCTCTGTGTAAATTTATCGTTTGAGGGGCGTTGGGGGCGTGCTTTGTGGCTCACACCGTCGCGGGAAGCGGACGTGTGGCTGCAAGCCACGCACAACAAGGTCTGATACCCGGGGCTACTGGAAACTCTGTGGACCAACAGCACACTTCGGACCACTCAAAAGGTTCGGAATTTGGGAAAAGCAACATGTTACAGTGTAATAAAGATACAACCAACATTTATACATTACTGCCTTGCGGTGCAGGTTTATCGGAACTGACACGTTGTTAGAACAACTTGGCTAATTTACATAAGCATTTTAGCAGTGAATGTCTTCTATCTCTTCTTCTTCATTCAGCTGTAGCACCCTTTCGGGTGCTAGACCCACATGTATCAGGTTGTCTTACCTTTTTAATTCCTCCAATTCCGAATATAAGTGTTGCGTTTCCCTTTGCCGCGTTTCCTGGCTTCTACGCAGCTCCGTCTGTGACTGTTCCAGTAGGGAGTTCTGATATCTACCATGAATAAATATTCTATGTGTTATCGTTTCTGGCTATCCGTTTTGTGTATGTCAAGACACTGGTGAGCTTGTGACTATGACATGTAAGACTGTACGGTTATTAACACAGGTATACTGCAACAACCAATGCAGGTTTTTTTCTGTGGGATGGTCACCATATGTGAATGCTGGGATGATTATTCAATTGTCAGCTCTTTCGGTAGGGTGTTCAACCTTCTGGGTAGTAATTGTTGATCTACAAGCACATCAAACAGTGATACGCACTTGAACACAAATGGCTTTGATAAACACTAACACTAGGTGTTCTGTGCATGCATTTTACTGCGTTTAAAATGCCCATGGTAATAACTTGTGTTGCAGATGAGATATCGTCCTCTCCGACCACAGCTTTTGCTGTCATAAAGTTCAGTCCCCAACTCCTAAGGTGCATTCGTACGAACCCAATAGTTTGTTTGCTGTGGCAAGTCGTACTTATTTATCACTGATTTGTGTCGCATGCAATTCCAAACAACGTCGATTTTTCATTCATCTCTGTAAAAGAAAGCGTATGCTGAAAAAAACACTATATGATTTCGCCAATAACGAATCGACTTGCTTTCACGATACTTCCTCTTAGAGGAAACATTTTCAGTAACTTCAAACTAGATTCCAAGCAGGAATATTCCGTCGCTAAAAAGAACCACATGGCATAGTTTCTGAACCAGACTAATGAAATTTCACCTGTATCCAGGTCTCTTTAAACAGTTCCTATGAGGATCTGAGGGAACTTGAATTAACGCAAAAAGTTGCCAGGAAAACTTAATCCAACGTAACAAAGAAAACAAAAATAGGTTTTTCGAAACACGAGAGATACTGATGTATGGTGCGTCTTTTCATACTTTCCTTCACTCCGTATTCCAACCTCACTGCGTCACAGTGAGTAGCTCTGTGTACGCAACCAAGGCTAAATAACCGGCCAACTTCCGTAAAACATTTTCACTACTGTGGTGTGATGGTGTATCAGCAGTGCTTATGACGCAAACTCTGAAATGCTAGTCAACTAAAATTTCAGGTCGATGAACAAAACAGTCATTTGACGGAGCAGAAAGCGTAGTTTCTCTCCTATCCTGGTTTGTTTCCTTGAAGGAGGACTGCACGGAAAAAACTCCAGCCCCGGAATTGTTTCCTTAGTAGAGACTACTCTAAAGTGCCAACGGGACACTCAACTGAATCCAGCTGACTCTCTCCTTCTAATGATGCTGAGTGTGCTGTACCTCATGTGGCCTCCTCCAGTTTCATTTCGTATGATATTTGATTTGTCGCAGTAAGTTGTCTAAATGCAACACGCTACTCCTCGGGTTACTGAAAACTCTTCAAGGGTTCGCGACCGATTCCACCCTTCTTGAGGCAGCCCCCGAGTTGCTGTCAACCGTGTGTTCTACTTGAACCCAAATTATACACAGTTCGCGAACTGCACTTACTTGCACATTATGTTGGTTTTAACAGGAGACTTAGCTAAATCCAGCTCAACCTGTCGTCCTTTAAGTAGAACAAAAGGTTGGCGGAACACTGGGAACTGCGTCTACCTGATTAGCCACAAGAAGGGCGAAACCCCTTCATGGATTGTGGAAGCGTTTTCAGCAACCTTATAAGTAGTATGTCACCCTGGGATGTTTGAAGAATTACCTTCGCGGAAAATGGTGATAAGGCGAGTGATGTGGGCGTGAAATGTTTAGCGGTAAAGTGAATGGGTTTATTATTTGTTATAAATTGGATATCGTGTGCATCCATCACATTAAGTTTGGAAGCTGCATTATTCTCGCCATAACTCGTATCTCATTGGATGATTCGTTAGGCCGTATTATGCCTGAATCATTCCCAGGCAAATTCATCTCGTAAAGTTTTCATGGAGTCGGAGTTTTCACCATAAGATCTACAGACTCATACCAAGCATTATTGATTTGTACCTAGCTGAAGGCACTCACATAATAGATAAACATCGAGGCGAGTGTCTATCCGTCGGTCATAATATGTGGGGGTCAGGCTGTTATCTATAGCGGAGGCAACCGCAACCCACTCGCGCAATCCTACCTTGGTGTTCAAAAGAATCTAGTAGAAACTTTAAACTTTTGATTATCTATAGTAATTTCTTTATCCCAGTTTGCTTCTGGCAATGATCCCAGTCTTGGTGAATTAAGTCATTATCCCCTGTTTCCACTTTGTATATGCAGAAATAGGTGACGTCCGTACTTGTCACATAAATTGCTGTATATTTACCAGAAAACATGCAGTGTTTGCAAAACGACGTCTTTTGGTGTGTTGCGCCAGAATGATCGGTCATTAGAGACATGTCAGTCATTCTTTGACGCATTCGCCAAAATTTCATTAGCCACGAAAAGGAATTTTGGGGAAATGCCACTATTCACCACACTTCGCTGTCTAGAGTGAAACATCTCCCAGCATGTCATTATCATCTTTCCATCATGTATTGTATTTACGCCTTTGATGATTCTGAAAAAGTCCTCCAGGTTGTTTACGTAGCAAATATTCGAAAATGACTTCGATGTGTCCACCTCGGGACATGTAACCTTATGTTGCGTTCTGACAGTGAACCATCTGTCCATATCGCAATTCTCTTACAGGTTTGTAACAAACTAGTTATGTTCTCAACTGAACTGCACCGTCGTAGAAAAGTACACCGATTTTTCAAGTGTATCGATTGCACAACATTTCAGTCCTATTTAGAAGGTAAACTTCTATTAGTGAATACAGCTTTCACTTGCCTATCTCGAAGTCCCGAAGGCGTGGAATTACTAATACAGCTGCATGGTTTTTCTCTAGGAATATGTTAGTGAATGTCCGGTATGCATTCGATTTACTCCTTCTATTTGGTGCATTTATTTACATCCTACCGTGCGGATCCATGACACCCTGGCAACTTTCGACTGCGTTCGTATCCGTTCAACAGCCATCGATCTTTTACAATACCTATCGTCCGCGGTCCGGCCAGAAATAGAATTCGGAAACTTTTGGATGCTACTTCGACACCCAATGTAAACCGTGCTGTCATATAGTGAGTCTTAGACATCGGATGCTCTCTTGATAGACCGGATCAATCTATTTCAAAGACATATACGTTATTTCAGGGTAGAGGGCTGAATTCACAAACCTTCCTATACACCTGGTCAAAATCGGCTAGTGCCATTAGTGGACAGGCACCATCCTCATTAATTCTCTATCCCTCAATAGTTCCACACAAAAATGTACTGAGAAGCGGTAAAGCGCTTCCCAAAAACTGAACAATCCATACGAATCTCGGCACTATATCACCCCTGGCCTCTTCTTCATAGGTGAACGCTTCAGGGTGTAGCTGATCTGTTCTTTTTGGTCCACCGGATTTGAATATCCTTGAAAGAAAGAAACCGAGGACTCGTGGATCCTCAGATTCGAACAGCCAACCTTCGCTAGCTTCAAAATGTGAGTGTATTTCCTGTCCTATCTAATGTGCTAACACCAAGTGGCAGGTTTTATGATGCGACCCGCAAAACTGAGTTTGGCTGTGCCTTGTGTCTCCATTTGTACCAAATGTTCTACGGACTCTATGCCTTTCAATACAAGCTGAGGTGCTACTTCCTCTCATCTCTTTTCCTTGCTTGTGTATCTCCGTCACTGGTCTTTTCTTCTGTATCAAAGAGTTTTAACAGTGTCCGGAGCGCAGATCTCAGTAAGTCAGTCAGCCATGTATAGTGCAATGGCTGTATGCAAGTTGAATGCGATGATACCAACAGACAAATCACAGAGCGACCATTGGTGTCTAGGGCATGAATCTATACACGAAAAGACTATCCATAAGACAGGAACGCAATTTTTTCAGCTTTATCCATTTCCCTAAATCTGAATGTGGCTATGTAACAATAGTCTGGGTGCAGCAGATGAATGACTCTTGTTTTTGACACCCGGGGTACCAGAAAATTTACCAATCGGTGTCATAGCTAGTTACACATTGTTGGTAACCGAGCTTCAACTGGTGTACCATCAATAAAAAGTCATTTTTATCGGCACTTTCCGAAAAAATGACATAAAAGAGGGAAATGGAAGAAAACTGGAATGGTTTCTATAGCTTAACCGACTGCGCACTGTCCTCCCTATTTGACACTAGCTGACGCAGGCAGACGCTCGTGAACGATGTCACAGGGCTTGTGATCCCGGAAATCTCGGATCCCTTACTGCCACATTTCAAGTGCAGCAGTATAATACACAATGACTTAGCGCTATTGTGATCAAACACCTATACAGATCTGTTCGGAATGAGAATAATCGACCAACGTCGCAGTTTTAATGGCACCGGTAACGAATGCCACTTACTGCGCGTGTCCCTAAGCATGCAATAGTGATCAGCTTACCAAATGTGCTTACAAACTAGGCTATTAAACACGATATTCACTTCGAGTCCACAATGAAAACTCCAACCTCCATTCACAGCAATTGAGCAACCAAAAGAAGGCCTTCAGCTTTCTAGGGAATCTGGGATAAGCCAGGAAGGATGATCCAGTTCAGCAGTAGTCACCGTTTATTTAGGGAAACTTTTTTGCGGATTATTAGCATGTGTCTACGGCGTCTGGCAAACCAGGCTAGTACAAGCGCAATGGAAACTTACATCGAGTGGAGCGAGCGAAGTATGGTCTGTTCCCGGGGCAGTATCCTTCCCGGGGAAGTTTCCGTTGAAAATACAGAGTGTACAAGGATTTCATCCATCTACTGGAGCTGATCGCTTTTCGGCTGAAATATTGCAGTCGAATGAGTAAAATCTTCTTTTCCAATCTAGTACTGGTTAACTGTGAATGAGTTCGCCTTATCTTAGACGTTACTGGGTTTTCACACACTGATGAAGGGTATGATTTTGGGCAGGTCGAACGCTGGCTACGGTGACATCCGAAGGAAGCACTAGGGCTGAGATGCTGCCAGGTTGCTCGAGCCTAGACAGAAGCAGTCGACATGCCGGCGTAAAGCTCGAACCACGGACCTTCCAGCTAGCAATTCCGTGCCTTTAACCACTGGATATCTCGAGCTCTGGACAGGTTGAAACCCCATCACGTTACAAAACAATTTAATGGATGATGAGTAATCGTATCCTAGGTTGTACAGTTAGGCGTGGTCACTTGTGCTCCACGTACTGCCTAAACAACCAATGTTGATTTTTTGTGACCTTGTCCGAATCTTAACGTGGCATTTTTCGACATTAAACTGGCTCACTTAGACAACCCTAAACAGTCTATACGTAGCGATATTCTGAGAGGTAGGATCCACTGTCTACTGTTTCTTATCTCACAAGATAAGGTTGCTAGCTCTATACGACCTCAATTGCTCAATACGACGAACGAAATGTGGTCAAAATTAGCAGTTTCGCCAGCCAGCTGACCTTAATCGGAATGTGTTTGGCTGATTACCATTCAACTATCTACTGAAGACCTGTTGTTATGATCCTTGCAGACATCGACTTTACGCTTATTCTTATCAAATGTCTGTAGGAGCACCATAATTATTCTGCTTGATGAAATTCATCGATATACTGATCGCGATCCGTGAAGTGGCAATACAATAAATGAACTGAGACCACGCGAACAGGTGATTTTGTGTGTGCGTGTACGTGTATGTCTGTGCGTACGCGCGCGTGCTTGTATACGTGCAATCGTTTTTGCGTACTGAACACCTTTGATCTGGTGGTCGTAAGCGATCAAAACTACATGAAACAGCTGACTTAGACTCGTCGATAGCGCAGAGCTGGTGGCCAACAGCACTTCACACTGACCGGCTCGAAACCCAAGTCAACAAACAAATGGGCGTCCAATCGCGTTTTGATTTTAGTACTGCTGTTTGCCGTGAGGCAGCTGAGTCATAACCTTTATCCTAACGTAAGACTGTTGACCGCTAAACCAATTTAGATTGATATAGTTTAAACAACTACGTTCTCACTCTTCGACATCCCACGATCAATGTCGCCCTTCTTGGGGCTCATCAAGTAGGTGCAGTCCCCATGTTCCCCTCAACAAATTTGTTCTACTTGAACCCAAATTGCACGAAATTAGCGAAATCGGTAGCTTCCAATTACATTCAAAATGATCATTACCTGACTGTGAGACGTAATTTAGAGGCGACTTAAAATATGAAGTACCATGCGAAGGGAAATCAAGTAAAATAACGGTGGTGAAACTAAAGAATTTCTCTAGGTTACCTCAAAGTCTCGTTTTCCATACGATATTGTTCAATCATCTCTTCGGTTACAGCAGCCAGTTTGGTGTCTTGTTCACTAGGGCCAACACCTTGACTTTTGACACAGGGCTTGTTCATGTTTGGGTTTTCTGGACATATTTTTAAAAAAGAACAAAAGGTTTGTTTTCTTCAATGAACAGAACGCGCTAGTAAACCGAACAAGAATATGGGTTTTAGGTGCACATGCGACTGAAATTAATGTTAACTATCGTTTGGATATTGCTGCCTAAAAGAAAATAACACAGCTACGCCGGCGTAAAGAGCAATCAAACTTCTTCGGTTTTTGGTCTACCTTGGGGTGAGGTTTGTGCCCGTCGCCTTGCTTCAGGATGGTTTTTGGAGTGGTGAAGTAAATGCGTTGACGGTGGGGCTCTGGACCATGCATGAACATCTGTGTGTGGTTGAAACCACAGTCGACCCGTTCTAATGTTATCCAGGTCTATCCAACTTCAGAAAACCAGTATTAAACGTGTGGACCTTGTGAGTATGAGACGACTTAACAAACGCCCACACGATGGAACAAGGCCGCCACGTTATGAAACAGTCAGTAGTTAACGGTGGCATGGTGTAAAGGTAACCCAGAACCCTCAGAACCTTCCGAATTCACGCTTTTCCTGGGAGCGCTATCTCTTGGAAGGTGACATATTCTCTGATCCATACTTTGGTAGCATTCTTCGGTACTGCTGGAGTACACTGCAAATCATATGAATCAGCCTACACAAGAGAGTGGTTGTAATAATTTATAAGAGAAACAGTTGAAAGTATAGAACGGGTAAGAGAAAGGAATATTTGCCATTAGTCGCTGTGCCCAGTGCGCGTCCAGAACTTGTTTCTGATCGCTGTTAAATGAGACAAAATATTCGGGGGGTAAAGACGGGCGCCATTATTATACGACTTTGCTCGGTTAGTTGTGATTTCTACGACAGGCTGCTATTCATTCTCCCGTACAATTAGCCCAATACAAGGCTTGTCATAGAGTTATCTGTAACCTTAGAGTAACAACAGAGTATTCTTACACCCTGTCCGTAATTCAACGCTTGTATTTTCTAGGTTTAGGCACAAGCCATCAATGGCTATCTACTTCCAGGAGGGTTGTGCTTACAATGCGCCGTAATCTTGGCAAAAGCCGCACTTTTCAGCACAGTCTTAGATAGTGCTGACTGGAACAGCGTCCTAAGACTGATATCATGAGAAAGGTTGGTAAGGTGTAGTGTTTCATTAGATAAGATATATTTTGATGCAGTGCTGTGCGTATATAAGCGTCTTACAATGTCAATCTCATTGGCTGGATAATTCATATCACCAGTAGTTTTACTAAGGCAGTTTTGCTCTAAATTGTACTGCCGCATCGATCCGTTAGCTCTGATAAGCTTACTAGCTTCCAGTTTAACGGTTTTTTAGCTGGACCCCCTTTACTGTCACCGCAGCTGAGCGGCCAAGGCCGTAGGTTTGTGTATGTGATGACATGTGCACAAAGGATACTTCTTGACGTGAATGACCAGGCTGTTGTCTTTTTGGAAGCATCTTTCTTGAGAAGAGGCATACTGTCTCTCTTGGTGCAACCAAATTTTAAACAGGGTCATTTTGCTTCCTCCTCAAAAGTACACTCTGTTTGGGAGTACTCTTCCTGAAAGGAGGACAGAACTGTAGTTGAATGTACCTGTACATTAATGTATTCTCCCCTTTTTCCGTTTCCGAAAACTTAAAGAACAATGAATTCGGACGGCAAGGTCTAGAATGTCACGTACAGTGTGTGATCACACCTCTCAGTCGGATCATTTATTAGCGAACATCCCTGTCAACTGGAATCATTACAAACCTCTCACAGCTGACATCTGTTGGTGACGTTATTTCGATCCATGCTCGTGCTCACTGTGAATGCTAAACTTCGGCTGAAGTGCCAATGGATTTTTCGCTCGACCTTTACTGGCCCCAGGCGACCCCACAGTATAAACTGAGCCAGTTATACTGCAAAGATTCTCAGTTAGTATTCACAAGGTGTTTACCTCCCATGAGGCCGTAAATTAGCAAACTAATGTTGCCCATACAAATGTCCCGCAATCACCGGTGTTCTTCCTAGCAGACCGCGGACGTTTTTTGAATACACTGACTTCAGCTTTCTTGCCATTTGCAAACAGATTAATTTATAGTAACGGCATTCGGAGCAGTAGTAGAGCACAATTAAACAAGAAACATTGCGAAATTTCAAACGGTTACCACAAAGGCAGAACCAGCTGTTCTATTTCGAGCGAAGATGATGATCCCACAACACCTGGCAATTTTAAGTTTACCGCTGCCAATTAATTGTCGTTCAGACGTCACAAAGGGTCAGAATGCCTGCCAGACTATGTTTGTCGTGGAATCAGGCGACTCCAGACGACCTTAAGATCGGGTTCTAGACCAGAAGTGGATGAACGGGTCGATCGTTACCACTGCGGCACACTGATTGTCACACTGAAGTAAAGTGTCCTGACGAACAGTGGGTAAAGTGGAGACTGATTAACAAGAAAGCAGGCCATCGGAATAGTGTACAGTATCCCATAACTGCTGATTGATGATGTTATTGTAAACAACAGCATAATGAAGATAGAATCTGGTTATCAGAAAGGGAATTAAATTACCATAATTCATAGAAGGTCGAGTTAGGATACCCCGAAGGGGGGATAGAAATGTGCTCATTTATGTGGTTCGAAGTAACACCCAGTCCTCCGTACATAGTAGAATTATATCCATACTTCCGACTTTAACGAGTAGAAAGCAGTTTTGTGAGCAACTTCGAATAGATTTCACTGCCTACTACAATACTTCTATTACGGACTAGTTTGAGATGGTCATATCTAAAGGCTAGCTCCAGACATGTGGCACAATTCTAAAGGTTACTTGACGTCTGGGTTAACTTTTTCGGCAAGACATGTGACGTTACTTCATAAACGCTCCAAAGGCAGTTGTCAAAGCCCTGTCAGGGTGTGATGTTTATCGATTTGCACCAGTTATCAAAAGCGACAGGTACATGAACGTGACATCAGAGTGATCCACATGTAGGTTGCGTACATATTGATTTCCCGGGATGCTAAGAATGAAACACGAGATGGCCTTTCGTACAACAAAACGAAATATAAAGTAATATATGTCACCTGGTGATCGAAAGGAAGAATGCTTACCCGGTGTACCGTATCGGTTATGCACTAATTCACACATGTTCCTGTTTTCTGCCCATAATCGTTGGACATCCTGTTGGAGTTGACCAATCATCTGAAAGATGCCAAACCCAGGTTGACACACTCAAATGTATCGAATTCAACAGCAGATATTCCCCTTCAAAATAAAGTCTGCGAATAACAGAACTTCCCCGTTGACCACATGGATGTCATAATTCACTGGACCTCCACCACTATTGGAAGCATAAATTTCAGCGCCTGCTGTGCATGTATGCACAATTCCAGGCAGCTGATGATGATCCAAAATGCTGAGCCATGTGTAGCTAGCGAACATCAGTTCCTCCCTTAGATTTATCCCAACAGACACCAGTCGAGTCCCCGAAGCGCTCTCAACTTAGCGCATTTCCGAACCGGAGATAAGCAAAAGGATCCAGTTGGAAAGAAACGGGCCGCACACGTATTGAAGCACATCATTGCGAAAAATAACGACCCAACTTGTCTTACGTATCCACAATCACTCAGGTCGGTATCAAACTGACCGAGCTTCAAGATACACGAAAATCATAAAAAGAAAATGGTCTTCGACAGCCTACGACCGGTTTGACCCTTCTTGGGGCTCATCAGGTAGGCGCAGTCCCCGAGTGTCCGTCAACCTTATGTTCTACTTGAACCCAAATTGGACTGCTTCTCGAGAAATACACTCATTTGCAAATCACTTTGGTTTTCACGGGAGACTCAAGTGAGTCTCTCGTTTTTATGATGTTCTTCAACTGAATGTGCTGCACACAGGCCGCCTCATGTTTCAGTTGGTACGATATTCGAGATATCGCAGTATATTTTCATGAAAAACTACTCACAAGGTTGCTGAAAACTCTTCGACAGCCCACGACCGGTTTCGCCCTTCTTGGGGCTCATCAGGTAGGCGCAGTCCCCGAGTTTCCGTCAACCTTATGTTCTACTTGAACCCAAATTGGACTGATTTCGACAAATACACTCATTTGCAAATCAATTTGGTTTTCACGGGAGACTCAAGTGAGTCTCTCGTTTATGATGTTCTTCAACTGAATGTGCTGCACACAGGCCGCCTCATGTTTCAGTTGGTACGATATTCGAGATATCGCAGTATATTTTCATGAAGGAAACTACTCACAAGGTTTCTGAAAACTCTTCGACCTGATAAGCTCCAAGAAGGGCGAAACCGGTCGTGGGCTGTCAAAGAGTTTTCAGCAACCTTGTGAGTAGTTTCCTTTATGAAAATATACTGTGATATTTCGAATATCGTACCAAATTAAACATGAGGTGGCCTTTTTGCAGCACACTCAGTTGAAGAACATCATAGAAAAACGAGAGACTCACTTGAGTCTCCCGTGAAAACCAAATTGATTTGCAAATGAGTGTATTTCTCGCAAGAAAAGGGTCATTTTGGACTCCATTGGAGGTGGACTAACTTGAGGAGGATATGAGGTTTTTGGTCAAACATCAAAGTGCCGGGTTTCTGAAAATTACAAAAAGTATGGAAGCACAACGGAAACATTTTCGACAAAATTTCCAGTATTATTTGACCGAGTTTGTTTCCTAATCTCAGCAAAGTGCAAATTATACTGAATGTCTCCACTACGCACCATAAGTCAGTGGCTTGAAAACGAACTTTCCTGTTACTGGATGAGCTGCATTGCTTCTGTTGACGGTATTTGTCCGTTCTTCTTGTTTATGTCTCGTTATTCAAAGAGACCCACCAGAATGTTGATCGGCCTTCAAATCTGTCTGAGTGCACGCTTTGTCGTAATCGAGTGTGGACATCGACTAGTGACAGAAACCACAAAAAAAACACGACTGTCCTAAAAAAACACCATCAAAGTATTTGCTACAGTGGCATGTGCTATTGTCACGGGTTAAGTAGTTTTAAGGTCACATTCCGTTACAAAACCTCGCTGGACCCCCTGGAAACAGGACCCAACGTCGCTTTTTGTCCATCAGTCAAGGTTATCATCATTACCAACGACAGAAATACATCGGCAGTAAGTACTGGCGCCTAGGCGCTATGCTGCTAACCATTAGCAAACGACAGAGGTGCCAAAACTCTGCCTATACCTGAAGGGTCACCTACTTGTGCCCCATCATTCACTAGAACCAGGAACCGACACATGACCACGCTTCACATCATATGATGAACTATATTCGATGTTATTTCTTGCAATATGGGGTAAAAATAGATGTTAATTACGTGACGTAACTATTTATGTTTCCCTATTCCTCAGACTAATTCATTGCCCTTCCGGTAACTGCTCAAGTTTCAAGACTGAACTATTATGTTTTATTCAAAGTCGACTCTATATTAACTGTTTTCATGACTCGATTTATTCACATTCGTTTCTGGGTTTGTTGTTGAAAATTTGAACTGCACAACATTTTTTCCGTTTAATTTGTCCGATAGCACACTGCCCTTTCTGTGCCATACTGTGTTGCTAACTACCTAAGGTTCAATCTAGCCGTAGGCTTTCCTTTAATTCTGCGCATTATTTACTGTTAATTTCTTATAGAACCACGGTCTACCTATCTATACTGTCTGCCCATGTCTAATTCAATACATTGTTTGCTGCCGAATTGTGACTACTGAACAAAAGCAGGTGAAGTTCGTAGAATTCGGTTTCGCCGTAATTATTACTGACAGTCCGTTGTTGAATTAGACTACACGTTACCTGTCAGACAGGACCCCTAGATCGTGCGTTTAGGCTAATTAACCAATTGCTTGCCTTGAGATCACGGCCTTAGCACAGGATCGTACAAATGATATCTATCGAGTGGATGCAGCTGACTTGTAGATTTAGGTTTAAAACCATTATTGGGCTGGATCAAACAGGCTTCGAACAATTTTAAAAGTAAGTATGAGTGAACTCATGCACCATAAAAGACGCCTTTCAAAACGTGACCCTTGAAACGTGTAGTTTTTCTGTGTAGTTTTGGTAGGCCATCAGATGAGGAAATTTTCTTGGGCGAAGCAGAATAGCAGACTCTATAGAATGGTGGAGGGTCACCCTTCTGAGATAGGGAAATTGGGTGCGAGGTACACGATCTGTGCCCCCTCAAGGAAGTGATCTATGCTGCCAGGAACCTCTGTTGGAAGATTGTCGTAAAGAACACCTGTTTTCCACTTTCCTGTCTATAACAACTATTTTTGCAACTGACAGTCTGACGTATCACTGGATTTCCAGTGTATTACCGCCTACATATATGCACGTTATTCTAGATGTTTCGGGTTGATGATCTTAGGTGAATGGGTTTGGACCAAAGCTAGGCTGAATGTACGTCTTGTGTGTTCATAAGAGATATCAATCGTCATTTTGGTCAACTGCTCCGAACCGGAGCAGGTAGGAGGGTGGAGGACACCATCGTTTTATATCCGAAATAGCAATCGTCTTCGAAATGACCTAAGAGGGGCGAGTGACAACTGACCAAACCAGGATCCTCAAAACTGTGGCTTGCGGCCATATTTCTTTCCGGCGGATCGTAGCGTGGAAAACAATCGACCAACTGTTTCCTAAATTGTTTCCAAATTCTCGACTGGTTCCAAGCTTTTTCCACCAAACTAGAAAACTGAAGAAATTTTCTCAAGAAATATGAACCACTATTGGTGGCCTACAAAAAGCTGTTTGAATGGACACCCAGCTGACCCGTAACTTAGATGGCCAACATATTGAACGCATCAAGTAGGTTGTCGCTAAGGCCTTCACGTGGCCTTCAGGTGGCACACCAACCATCTGTCAATCAGACGTATTAGAGCAGCCTGTTATCCAATCGGCTTCAGGGCTCGCACGTCAAAAGCAGTGACGAACGTGGTCTGATTAATGGCGGTGGATGTGACCAATGACGGGCTGTTAACCTTGTTCTTGGGTACAAAAATAACGTTCCTATCGCCGGGATCGACACAAGAGTGACCAGTAAGTGGGAAAGAAGGGGATAGATAGAACTAAAGAAATTGAGAAGTTAAACTACCCGCTTTGCCGTACGCTGCAAGTGAAGCGAATCGGCTGATATTGCCGCATGACATCAGGTATGACATTAAATTATTGGTAATCAATCAGTCCGCGCCTGGTGGTGTAGGACAGTTAAGGCCCTTAGTCAAAATAAGGGCTGTCTGCAAACATAACCAAGCAGTGAACATGAAGCGTCGGTGACGACAGCGTAAAAAGACAACGGATATAGCAGAATAATCCCAATGGCACTTGATGAATCCACTGTCGCGACGACAGTCTCACTATTTCTAGCATCTATTCGTGGTGTCACTTCCAAATTCTATGCTCGAGTTAAGCTGGCACCTGTCCGCAGCTCGCAAATAACTTCGAAAAACCCGTCGAACTCCAAGTATCACTGGAATCAACTGTGATGTGTGGCGGCTAATGGAGGACCGGTGAGGTCGAGGAAGGATGCTACAGGAAACGAACAAGGATTGATGGAAAATGTCTGAATGGATTTCTCTTGCAACATTAATCACCTTCATAATGAACTCCTCCCGAGGCCAACAGCTTAAAGCCTTACTTCAAGTGATTGGTTGGATCCGTTGGTTTGTCCACTGAGCTGGACCATTCGACTGCGAACGTTTCATCACCCGACCATCGAGCCTAATCAGCCTTCTCTTTGGCGTTCTGCATGTGGTCTGATTCCCACTAATCGCCTTATCATACTTACGTTCAATGGTTTGGCCCTGATGTAGTTATGCCACGATCTGACTAACTCTGAAATGAAACTGATATGCTCTTAGGCTTACGCAGGGATTTATTGGCAGAAGTGTGTTCATATTCATGTGCTCATGTACATGGATGGTGTGCACGTCAATTTCGTTTCGCTGATACAGTGGAAAAAAGTCTCCATAACGATGGGTGACACTAATAGCTAGAGGCAAACGTTCCAGTGGGATGGGTGTTGTAGAGGGTATCGCATCCCTTTGTTTGTCAGTTAATTGAAGTGTATACGAGTAAACTCTGGGCACACAGTCTTTAACTATAAACAGCTACAATGTTGATGGTGATGGCCGAAACGGTCACCATAAACGGATCACTGCGGAGTTGTTGCAGCATACAATTCGGCTCATTTTTCATCCGGCTCACGAAGCTCCACCTATATGGTAGGCCGTCTGAAAATTTTTCACACCCTAGTCTACGGTGTTGACCAAAACACGAAGGACATTGTCCATATGAATGCACATGAAAGTGAGCTCCATTTTGCTGGAACGACAAATCTATTCCCGTATGGAACAATGGGTTCATGCAAGCAAAACAGGAATGAATTACCAATGAAAACGAAGCTCATCATGGTATCTTCCTCCCCGCTCAAAAACGTGGTTTTCAGCTCCTAAACAGTGTCAGTCAAGGACAGCGACGGTGTGTGTGTGTGCGTCAGTATTTATCCTCGACACACTCGGGCGTCATCTCGTTGGTCGACTTTCGTCCGGAGTTTTTGCGAACCACCAGTTTCCAAAGCCCACCAAACCACCAAAAGACTGTTGATTCTAGTGCTGGTTTATCTCACTTTGACTAAGTTCTGCGCCAATATGAGTCGCCTACGTCTGACGGTTACCTTATTAAATAACAAAGGTCTCTATGTCATCAGACTTGTGGTTACCGAATGTTAGGTGAATCAGCTTTGAAGTGACTTGGTTATTCTGCAAGACATGACATTCCATTCATTGAATCTAACTGGACCTCACTATAATTCCTCCATTCATTTGCTTACTCCGCCCATGTACTTTTGATCTTGTTTTGCTTATCTGCACCCGCCACTCACCATGCCTCAAAGGCCGTCCAACACCTGTGTATTAGCATGTGAATGTGTGTGAATGTGCGCAGTTGACCTACTTACCCATGCGCGTTCGTGTCCCGTTTGCTGAGCCTGCCTTGACTTGTTTCTCATGCGTTCCGTGTGATCGCACGGCCAATGAGAATCACGAGACTGTCGTCGAAACGGACGACCACAACCCACATGACTGAGCCAACATTCCGCCCAACGTTGTTTGGTGTGCGGACGCTGACACTGCACGAACGTGGACGATTGAGGTTTGTTGTATGCATTTGCTTACCCTTGTGTAAATAGTACTGTAGAATTTCGAACCTAATTCTTCCTTTTGATATTCGGGATTGTCGAACCTACGCGTCGCTCAAAGCTCCGTATCGGAAACCTCAACAGTACTCACCACTACTCTACTGTGTTCTATTCTATTCTCAAGATATAGTCGTCGCGTTACTTGAGACGATTCATATGTGTGTTGACGAATCTCACACCAACCTTCTAGAACAACTTGCAGCAGAAGCTATTGTGACCACGTCAGAGGAACTAAACTCAGATGTAGGCTGTAGATCCGAGAAGAGGCAGCAGATCGATTATGAAATGCAGCGACACTATAGTATTCTGGAAATGGTTACCAAGCCTCCTCACTATTCACGGAAAATAACCCGTCTTTTTCAACAGCCTTTCGAAATCTGATAGGTTTCTAGCCCGGTCACGTTGTCGTTTCATCCCATTCCAACATTGTGGTGACGCACACCGAGGTGTGATTTATCACCAAATCGATAGTCATGTGTAAGAGGGTGGTAAAAACCTATGCCCTGAAATGAAAACGAGTTGGTCGTTTCTGCGTAGCCTGCCTCTTATTATATGTGAGAACACGAATAAATGAAGTGTGGTCTGGTAGTCACAAAGAATGGTTTTCATTCCAGTAAGGTTTTTTTGTCTCCGTATACATGGGGACAAATAGTCCACTACATTATTAAGCTGTCCAAGTGCATTGAGTTCCCTGAATGGAGAACAAGCGGCGTCGTAACCAAAACAAATGGTTCTTGTACCGTCTTTCGGAGCCAGTGTAATTTTTCGTCAGGTGCTTCATAGTTTTGCTACCCTATGTGTGTAGTTGTTTTACAAGAACAAGAACTGATGTGAACAACGGAGCTTCAGCTATTGGCGAAATGTCGAAATATTGGTAGGTCGATGCGCTAATTGGTTGTAGATCAGGTGGATGTTGATCTGCTCGCCGAGCTTTGAAATTCGCTTGCGGACGTGAAGGCATCAGCAGTGCGCGGCTGGGTGCCTGAATGATCCGACATCCAGATGATCTTATCCTGGGAGTACTGGGTGAAGCTAAGGATATCAAGTAGCCGCAATTTAATTTAGCGCCGTTGAACCTGGTATAATCTTATAGATTTTTCTTTTCCTACAGGTTTGGTTGCTTTTCGAATCCTTCCTCGCCTATTGTCTATATGGGACACATCTGCATTCGATTGGACCTTGCTTTCGTAAATTCACTGTGTTGTCTCCTTTCGGCTATTCATCCTATCAAAACGCGCTATCGCTCTCGCGCTAATCCTGATTATCTTCGATAGACTGCCATGAACCAGAACTTGGTGGCGCCGTAAGATATTGCAAAGTTAATCCAAACTGTGCCGAACATAGTCACATACACACTATGGGGTACAAAGCTAAGAGAGCTTAGCGAGGCTGAGCGGTCGTTTCGAAACCCTGTACTAAATCAGGGGCAAAATGAATTAGAGAAGTCCGTAGTGATTTTTCTCGACCGAACACACTACCCACTGTTGGACAGCCCACGACCGGTTTCACCCTTCTTGGAGCACATCAGGTAGACGCAGTGTGCGATTTTCCGTCAACCTAGTGTTCTACTGATAGTGCTTCGATGCCTCTCTCTGGTAAAGTGGAAATGCTCGTGCACAACGGGCTCCGGAGATATATTGGGGATTTCGCGAACTACTCACGAGTAGATAAATATTGACCTGGAAGTAGTGCGAGAAACAGACGGCACCTTGACCGAATCACCGGATACCACACAAACTCAGTATGTGCTTGCAGTGACACTTCAAGTGATACATTGCGCATTCATAGTTTTTCATTCCAAATCTCATGTTCTACCCGTCCCCATTTGCGCCAAACTCGCGTGTGCATGCAACAGCTAGGGTATGCACCAATGAGATCATTCCAAAGCCACGTCGAAATCCAATCTCCCTCGCACTCTTTCTACGCGGAGGTGAGTAAGACAGACAAATCAAACTAATAAACGCTCGCAAAATACAGAGGCACTAGGGTATTTCGGTGTATAAAATAAGGCAGGTAGACAGGCGAACAGAAACTTAGAAAACAGACGGGTGATCGTGGCTAAACTGTAGACTATTGAAGGTGCTCAATAGATGAGGAAGCTCAGGGGTTTTGATAGCCTGGTTCATTCACAGATGGGATAACCACTGGTTGCACAAAAGAGAATGACCCGTTTATGGAAAGACCTGTGGGTCCTCGGTCTTCATACGAAACCATGTAGTGCTCAGTGTGTCAGAATAAACCCCCTAAATTAAATCGTACCCCCGGGGGACGAGTAAGGTCCCATCAAGGGTTTCTTATGCAAACCTCACCACTCAGTCCACCGTGAACTTTTAATTATTATCCGGTCATGCTGATAGCTACAGCGACCATTGTATCGGTGGTGATGATGATGATGATGATAATGATGATGGTGATGATGATGATGAGGGAGACTTTTAGCTTGGCGAACGCGTGTTTTCAAGGATTCAGGCACAGATCATATACGGGATCAAACGTAATAAAAGTGAGCCAATTACAGTGATGCAGAAATGGGGTTAGGAAAGTGGCGTCATCAGTGGCTAGAGAACGAAGCCTCACTGACCGCAGGTGGAACCGGTAGAACGACAAACTAGGTGGGAGATTTATTGCATGAACTTTATTCAACTGAACACACTTGAATCGTTGAAATCCTTCGCCTTTCACCACTTGATGGTCTTATTTTCTGGGGATTCCAGGTAACCTTGTCAACCATCTGATAAAAATACTCCTGCCTCTTTCAATAACTGATCCACTAGGGTGAACATGAACTGATCCAGTTCCTGCGAACCGACTCAGTTCCCGTGATCACACCGAAATGCAAGGCTTAGGGTGATTGGGACAATTCGCATAGAATGCTGAGCATGCATTCCAAGCTGTATATCTTACTGGATGACAAGTATCAACCCCCTGTTCAATGGACTATTTAGGAGAAACATGGTCGCATAGGATGTTCTTGCTCACCCTCTTTAACTCGTGAGAAAAATGTCTTTGAAAGGTCAACACAATTCAGTACAGATCAGGGCTGCGAAGTGCTTTCAAGTGCTATTTTTTTCAAACAACGATTTCACAAAGTTGGACTCTGATTGTTCCTCCATATATGTGACTAGTCTTTGCACAAAGGACATGTTCCCCCGTATGGTTCGTTATCTGGTACGGTCGATTAGTCTAATTGAAGTGGAAACTTCCTACAATGAGATTGTGACATAAGCCAGAGCCCTGTCCACCTGGTCCATGCGCCTCTGAATGGACGTGTTGCTCGAGGAAAACATTCAGAATTATCACTGGACACAAGCACCATTGAAGAGACCATTTATAGTAGAGCTGATACGATGAGCTGTCCATCAGTGTTGTGCGCTTTTTGCCTTGAGTCTAGAAATCGGATTAGAAGCAACAAAACAATCTCCTAATTGTCTGCTACATTTCTCCAAAGATTTGGAATAGCGCATTGGTTGCAAGATTGCAGACTAAGATCGTTAAAGAAGTCAGCTGACTTATCTTCTTGTCCGGATGCTGCCAAAGTAAATGACCGCTTCATAATGAAACAATTACCTGAAGGGATGAAACATCGAGGGAAGCTTGCCTTTGAGTGCTTCTACTAAACTAGATGTCAAGTATGTCATCCACTCACTTGAGGAACAAGCCGAATACCTTCTCAGCTGGTAAACACAAAAGTTGCCGGAGTGGGGTGAGGGGATGATTAATTTGGGGGGGGTCAAGGTACCAGCATATGGTCAGTACTCCTCATTGGTTTTAAGCCGTTTAGTGCAAAATTAGTGCAGTCAGAACTATCATGCTATCTAAGAATCACCAAGTGGATGTTCCAACAGTGATTGAAATTTTAATTAGAATAGGAAACTTGGCTAAATTTTGTGGTCCCTACAGCTAGCCCCCTTATGTACACAGGAGGGTGACTTGGTTGTTCCTGCTTGTTTTCCAAACGATAGTTCAGCAAACTATGCCACATGCAGACAGAACACGTTCCACTGGCTTGAGTGCCGTGTGCGCAGTTTGAAATATATCATCCTGTAGCGCAAATCCACGGGAACCGTAGCCTCAAATATGTCACTGTTTTTTTCTATTTCGTTTCGTCTCGTTGCTTGGCGACGTAAACATTTCATTCATATTTGCTTATACTGCATCTTCATCATTCTTACCTAAAATGAGGGTGTAAAACATCAGTATTCAACACGAGTGTTTCAGTGATAACGAAAAAATAGCAACTTCATGACAGACTTCGAGATACACCATCTCTTTCGATTTCGACCTGGTGCAAAAGACCGAGACGGCTTCATTTCTTCATGAAGATGTCACAACGCTGAGGCAAGTGGTGGGACAAACTGTTAATACGACAAATACGCCTAATTGTGCTTCACAGTCTCATAATTCCCCAGTGAGTGATATCTGCCCTCACCTCCCATTTGAGTGCTAGTGCACCCTATCGCCCACTGGTCACTACCTACTCACCCCCCCCCACCATCGGGGAGTTAAGAGACCTTCCCAACGGGCTAATGGAGTCCGTCGTTGAAGGCCACTGGCAGCAGGTACCGATCTACCCACAAGTTTGCCGAAACGAGTTCACACATATGATAGACTAAAAAAATATCTCCCACCAAGGGAAAAATAAGAATTCACATTTGACGATACATGCATGTACAAAATGTATCAGTTAACGCATAAAACTGAAAAAATAAAACTCAGAAAACGCAATAAGATACTGTTTCTTATATAAAACGAATTCCTATAAAAATACGAATTGAGACATGGAGTTATTGCTACCATTTCACACCAGAAGTACGGAACACTTTCCCTTCCTCTATTTCTACTTTTCCGGTTTTATTAGTGCTCACAGGTTCATTAACCCGCTTTCTATATGGCTTCACAGTGAACACTTATCTTCATGTATATCGAAGGATAATTGTTGGGTTCTGAGAATGTGCTTTGCGAAATGATAGAGAGTTTGATAAAATCGATAGGTCTGATATGAGACTATCAAAGCTTGGAAACAACACAGCGTCAGTCTCGCTTAGTAAATTTTTGAAGAAAAAAGAGGATGATGTTGGAACGGAGATGAAGTGTAGCGCGATAGACTCCCAAATTCGCAGTCATGCAGTGATCACACATTGGTCACGTGACCCTACTACTGGTTATGGCTGTTGTTGAACCCCGTGGCAAAACTACTGGGCCATCATTTGGATCACTGTCATAAAGAAACCACTGATAGAGAGAAAGTAAGATTTCCTATTAACAATGGACAGGACGAAAGAATTGGCACGAGATTTGATGAAGGAAATGACGTGAAGTCGGCAAAGCTACGCGAATAGCCGCCATAAAATTATAGGACACTCTCAGAATAGCAGCAAATCAGGGTAACTGTCCATGACGAATTCCGGTCAGTTCGCAGCAAAATTTCTGTCAAACGGTTTGCAGTCATTTTAGTCAATGCCTCGGTGACATTTTGACAGGTGATTCCTCTTTATAGATCAGCAGCACTCACGGATATTTCTAGTTGCAGGTTTGCAAGGTTTACAGGTTTGACGAGGTAATAACTGTGAGCACTAATGTGAACACTACTATGGAACACTACATTTAACCAGGGCACGCCTGATATCTGGTACTAGTTGCTCCTGCTTGAGATAAAATAGGATGCGTAGTGTACAGGAACAAGAATGCACTAGCTCGATAAGCCATTGTTTGTTGCTTGTGTATACTCATGTGTATATCCGTTGGAGATTGCCGAATTTCGCCTAAACCATGTACTTGGTAAGTATTGGGCGGTTACGGCGTATCAATTAGACTCAGCTGGTCGTAGATACCATGAACTTCTTGACCATTGATCGGATGGCTGTTCACCGAGCTTAACAATTAACTTGCAAGCGTTTCTTTACCAAAAGAGGAAACATCGTCATTGTGCAGTTGAGTGGGTACTTCCTCCCTGGCTGTGTGCGCTTATATAGCATTTGAAGAGTATCTGTAATCCGCTAACGTGACTGGTTAACTGGAAGCCATAGATCACGAAAATACTACCTAGCAATTAGCCAATCACGTTAATAGACAACAGACACTCTTCATGCGCTACATAAACGCACACAAGCAAGGAGGAAGTACCCACCCAACTGCGCACTGATGCTGTTTCCTCCTTTGTGGACGAAACGCTTGCAGGTTAATTGCCAAGCTTAGCGAACAGACCAAAAGCAACCTGATCAACAACCAATAAACGCACCCGGGCTACCAATATTTAGACATATTGCCCACCATGAACTTCTGTCACACTCTGGGTATCTAAAAATTGGAATGGCTGTATAGCAATGATGCAGACGATAACATATAAGAATCAGCAGTGTCAGGAAGGTGCAAATAATTGTTATTTGGAGGGTAACGGTAACCCGTAAGTTGAAGTTCTCTTCGGGAAAATAGGAAACCCAATCGAGTGCTGGATCAAGTAGTGCCCTTGAGGTGAAGAAAAATTTACGGATGGTTTGTAAAGTTGTATACAGATCGCTGCTCCACTGTCAGACAAAACACTTATCTGGAAATGTTGAATACATCATTCGGCAGTTCTCAATGAACAGTCAATACTGGATGACCAAATTCTGAATTTACTCAGGATTTCAGTTAGTTACGCGTTGGAAGCCCAGGATGAGTATAATGATCGCATGTTGGTGAAGTGGCGGATTGGTTGTTGTTGTCAAATGGTTTTCGTTAAACTGAGCAATAAACTTGGATTACTCTCAGCTATTTTTGACAGACTCTGATGTGAGGAACTACCTATGATAGGTATATTCAGAGGCTAACGCTGCCGCATCTCTATGTACTCCCTGAAATCACGATCGTTCACTTGAGAAGCTCATGGCATGAAGATCGCATATCAGAAAATATCTCATAGAAATGTCATCATTGGCTCCAGATGTATATGAAACTTCCAGTCGTCTGATTCCTAGTTAAAGCCAATAAAAGATATTTAGGTGGTAACCCATCAGGTGTGGTAGCTGACTCTTGTTGAAGGTTTATTTATTTAATTAGGCCAAAGCTTATATCGTCTTTTTTGGAATCCAGGAATGTCCATGAATTTTATATAAAATATAGAGGTCATATCTGACTGGTAGTGCTGGCATCCTTATTGGAGGGATTACTTTATGAAGGAATCTACTGTAATGCCACTTTAGTTTATCCATATCACGTTTGCAAGCATGATTACTTGAGTCCAGCCAACCACTTGATTGGCAACGTAATGGTCCATCTGGCTGAACCTATCATCTACTGTGGCTATGCGAAGTAAACTATGAGATATGCTGATTGCATCAGTACAGCCCTCATCACACTTACCTGATTTAGTTGATTCATTTGTGACTGCAACTGGTCGTCCGGCGACGGCGCACGCAGCGCACATGCAACAGCCTATAGTGAAGATGCAAAAATGCCTTTAGCGGCATATATGGATGTTTGAAGGGAGGCATCTAGATATTATTGGCGAATGTAAATCCGATTCCTCTGTCCTAACAAAGGCAAACTAAAACACAAACGAAAGTTTGAGGGCATCTTGCTGTTTATTCAATCATCTGGTACTTAGACAGATAGACGGTATTAAGTTTTGCACCAAAAAAAGCGTCACAGCTGCATCAAACCTGGCTGGCCTATTGAATTCTGTGAAGCTCAGTCACAGACGTTAGAAAAGCGAATATTAGGCAATATGAAGGTTTTACCTAGGTATGTGCATCAGCCTTCATTTGATTGCCGTGTTCCGGTTGGCCGGGAGAACTGCTTCAAAAGACAGCCTACATAGCGTGTTTTTATTGACTCTCGTGGTGTCTACCGAGGTTTCAACAACAACGTCTTCTTAAGGGAAGAATTGTGCCACACATCATCTTCCTCATCAACCGACTGGAATCCTCGGTTTATATTTGACCTTCACGCCATCAGCTTCCGTTATTGATATTGTTGAGCGATATTGAGAATAGAGCAGTTTAGGAAGTCGTCAAACGCGACCTTTTGGCATGATAAAGTGCGCGAAGCGTCGTCAAGGCAACGCGTTTTCACCCTATTTTCCCTTCCCGGCTCAACGCAGAACATGGAAATTTCCAGCTCTTATCAGTCATGATGACTAATCAACAGAATTGATTCTTTTTTATTCAGCACACAGAGGACTATCAAACACCCTATTATATGCTAAGAAAGTGTGGAATGCCCTTAAGAACACCTCTTTGAGGCGATCGATAGCACATCCTGAGATGTAGTCGATAGGTGAGCTGCTCAGATCCAACCACTGGTGCTACAGTGTTCCAGTTGTTGTGTTTCCGATGGTGATTAGTTTTCAGTATGAAGAAAACAATAGTCCATTGGAATCCATCCAAAATTCGCCTGTCTTCGCTGAGAGGTAAAGCAATCACTTGTGTTTAAAACAATATCTACTTGATCGGAAATTCTAAGGGGAAATATCTTGTCTAAGTGTTGGTCACAACGCTAATCAGCCGCTCCTGCCTGAACAGTTTGGACTTCAGCTACTAGCCGAGAGGTTACAAGTTCGCACCACCCTGAAGATCCGTGAGATGCCCACTGTTGCTAATTCTTAATAATGATGAGATAGCTGTACAACGCTTCTCGGCCTTTCCTTTAGGCATAGAGTGTCTTCATCTACAGGATGAAATCCCCATTGAAGAATACCCCAAGCATTCTCATTAGGTAGTCCCCAAAAAACAAAGGGTTCACCACAAAATGTTCGCCACAATGCGGATACTCCTCGGGCATAATCGAAACAGATTGAAACAGGCTATGCAACACCGTAGCTGTGCCTCACACACAGAGGGAGAGATCGCGGACGTAGGGCAAAATGTGAGAACGGAACTTCAGTGAAGGCACTTTCCTTTTACTATAGCCCGGATCGTACGAGATAGGGAGATGGCTGACTGCGTGGTGATCTGACGAAACCGCAAAGCATCCCGAATGTGCGCTATAAATGGGTTAACCAATTAGAAGACAAAGGTATGGTGTTGTCTGATTAGTGTGTATGGACAGTCTAGCTAGTCGATAGGCGAAGGCAGAGTCAACGAGATTCACCGGTTGATGGTACGAAAGAGCAAACACTTTTAGTGACAGATAACGAAGGACGTGAACTGGTTGAAGTGCGCTGGTTTTCGCACTTGGTTTGGACTGGCTTCAGTGATATTTTATCGTCAGCACGCAACAAGATGGTCTAGGAGTTCCCTGCATGGCAAACCAAAATTCAATCAAAAGGGTGACCAATTTCGGTTGGTTCTTTCTAGTTGTCACCCCGCGGGATGTTAGCTTCATTAGCTCAGTTAAAGAGTCATGTGCACTTAAATTTCCCTCAGTATGAGATGGCGAATCAAGAACAACGCAGCAAAAGATGGATAGGGCTTCTAGATTCTAATTAGCGAACTAATGCTAGCATAAAGATGAGGAATGGTTATTAGAAGACTTACTGTGACAGTCATCCGTACGCCACAAAGAAGTTGGCTCAAAGTCCTTGTGGCGTCAGTATCCACAATCGGGCTGCAAATCCCTCGTTGCCGTCTCATCTCTTGAAGAACGGCATTTTCTTAAAACAAAAAAGTATGGTAACCAGGTGTAATCACAGGTGAATTTGTATTTATCATTTATAAATAGGTTTTATTCCTCTCATCTGCCCTTTCTGGTAGCATCATTGTCTGTTGTCCTCATTCTCGTGAGATTACAATTGTGGACTAATAATGAACTCAGTTGAACTCCTTTACGGAAACTTTACTTGAACAAGCGAAGGACCGTTACAGAGAGTGTGGTATTATTGCTACCATAACTGCCACCTCGTTCAATGAGGTGGTTGCCACTTATTACTTATCACTAGGCTTGCTAAACTTCTATTCCTGTATCTGATGGTGGACTGCCAGTTCACGTACCCGGTTCCGAAACCAACAACAGTACCTTCAAGTTGGTTACCAGCACTTGTCCTGGTAAACTGTACAAGTTTTATTTTATGAATAAATACATTCAAAGAAACCGAAACATTCTTGGTAGAGCAGGGTGGTTGCTAGTGGAATATGCTTCATTCTGCTACTGATCAGTTTAGTACCGAAGGAGAAGTTGAGGGTAAGTTTTCAAGGAACCCTGCAGATAGCTCAGTGGTTAGAGCGCGGATTTATTGACCGGGAAGGTCCGTAATTCGAACCCGACCTCTGCATCTCGACTTCCCCTGTCTAGGCTTGGGCAACCTGGCAGTATCCCAGCCCTCGTGCTTCCTTCTGGTGGCATGGCATCTAGGCACCGAAGGGTGTTACAGCTGAACGATTATCGATTATCTTAAAAGCCTCTAAGATCACCAACCAGTGAAGCTACAAGAAGTTACCAATGTTACCAATAGCGCATTTATGTTTTAACTGATGCTCAGCATAAAAATGCACCGGGTTTCAGGCCATTACCAGGGGGGAAATAAACAAACTGTGAATGAAATTGGCAATATTCACTTTCTGGTTGTAGATGAAGGTCTTCCGAGATTTGGATGAGGGCAACAAACTCATTTGACACCCTTCTAGCAACCAAGCTAACGAGAATCTAGAAGCACCGACAGACAGGCAATCTGAAGTCGTAGATGAAGGAAAACACTAAAAATTTCAATGAACGGAAAGCAGTCCTCCCTGTTTCACTGTTGTCGGTTCCCATTAAGCAAATTTATCGAAATCAATGTAGAGTGATGAGATCGTTAGAAAGTCGAGCAGCTGTTAAGGAAACGCTAAGGAAGCGAATTGGCTATTTCGGAATTCCTGTGGCCGTGCATACAGAGGGGCATTATTTCAGTAGATTATTTGACCTTTAAAGTGGCCAAGCTAAACGAAAATTTTCTGGGACGTTGGTAGTATTCACAAGATTGTGAAGCCAAAGCCGAGATGGTCGGGATTTGTTGACATTTGACCTACGGTCTCCTGTAGAGCACTAAGTAAAGGTAAACAGTGGAGAGTATTTCAATGCGTGGAGACTGCAAATAGGTTTTGGCACTCTTTTGAACTTGTTCGTGGAGTCAGTCGTCGAAACACGGGCACCACATCTCAGCAGCTTACCTAACATTTGATCTGAACTAGGTTGTTACTATAGAACACCAACTGGTCTTTCACGAGTCCCCGGGACTTACCGAAGTAGTTGGTTCTCTTCACGTGTTGTGGGCGTACTTCTTGAAATAACGTGGGTGCTAGAGTCTTTTTGTACGGAGGATCTGGGGCTTCCTCTGGCTAAAGTTAGTTATAGCTATACGGGATTCATCACACGGTTGGGCGACCCTGGGGGGTCATGACGTAAACAGGTTGTTTTGGTTCTTGTCGGTAAGAATTTTATTGTCCATCGACCAAGTAAAAAAGATATGCATTATAGTCCCCAATTTTTGCGGTCTACTTGGAGTCAAACCGGACCCCCTGCAACGTCAAGTGAGTCGAATAATTTCCATCGTTTCCTCTTCCTTTGCAGCATTAAATATGCTCGCAGTTTCGAAAACACAACGTTTCAGTGAATGATATTCCTATCCTTACTATGATCAGTCAAAAGAGTAACTGTAGGCATTGTTAGAAGTCTTCATAGATGGGGTGGTCTGGAGCTGCGATGTCCACTCATTTGGCCACCATCTTGCGTAAGGTGAGTTCTTCTATAGTTCTGGCCCCGCAGGTTCATCAATGATTGTCAGAGAAGCAGATATTTCAAAACGAAATCAACAGAGTCCTTCTATGTAAGTTTCCTAGTTAAAACTTCACCTTATCCAAATGTCTTGTCTATAGTCGGACACATCCCAGAGTAGTCTGACCAATTTTATCAAAAGCTTTCTGTTATGTTTTACCTCCACGGCATAAAACAGCACTTCCCTTATTAAGTTCTTGCTGAAATACATAATTTTTTCAGGGAGCATCAGGCACCATATGGACGGATCTAGAAATCGCAGGCTAGCTGCTTGATTTACTTCCTCAATTCATCTTACAATATGGTGGCTTGGTTTATTTCAGTAACTGGTTACAGTGACATAGTGAATTTGTGCAGTGAATTACTCGGGGCGTTCAATGCATCCCCGTTTGTGAGTGATCCCGACATGGTTTGAGGACCACAAAGTTGCCACTTGTGCCTTCCGTGGTCGACGGAGAGTGTTTTTGGATCCAATCGATGAGCCTACGTAGGTTAACATTTTAGGATGTTATGGCTGGCGAAACCACCATCAATTCATACCTTTCCAAACTCACTGTGCAACTTATACCTGACTGCGATGAAAGATACTTTTTTGTATGGACTATTCTGAAAGATCTGTTTGTCTGCCTTTTGTTTTGTAGTGCCATTTACCAATTTTGTTGGATAATTTCAAAATTCTCATGTGAATCGGAAAAACACTGCACCACTTTTCAGCCATCCCTAAATGTAAAATGGATCCAAAAATATCACAACATCAAAACGTTGTATACAAAATCAATGTCAAGGCTGTCTAGACGGTAGCACCCGAAGGAAACACGATAACATCGGCTACTTGGCAGACATATGGACCTAAAATCAATGTTTCACTGCCTATTTGTATAGTCTTCACCAACTGGGTCTCATATCGCATTTACTATTATTCTATCGTATCTCGTTTTTCGGTGTGATCACTGAGCGCTTAGTATAGACAAGTTTCAAAATACATGCAGTTCTTTACCACTTTACAAAGAAATATTCGTGGTTTACGGCTTTCACTTACAAGTGGTTAGCTCGGCCATGAGCAAGCAGAGAGAGGTTGACTGTAACTGGTGGAATTTTTAGTTCCCTCAAACTGTTGACTACGTGTTACACTACTTCTAAACACTGGACTATAACAAAAAGGGTCGAGCGATCGTGAATTCGTTCAACTACCAAAATGCAATTAGGTATTCACGTTACTTTCAACTTGACGTCGGTATTTCAAAGATTCGTGTTTCCGTTAATGCGGCCCAGTAACCAATGGTGTGACTCCCAAACAGGAACTTCAAGGTCACAAAACCAAGTCATCGCAGATTATTCCCTGAAGTGATTCTTGAAACGGTCATTTAGAGTAATCCCTCAAGAAAGACCCCTCCGAAGTAAAACGAATCCTCTGGTGCATTCTACGTCAGGCGAATGACCTATTCCCAACCGTGTTCTCTGCTTGGAAAGTTTTATTTCCAGTGCCTGTCCTGGCACACATGTTTTTTACCAGAGCCAGTCAGTTCCATTGAGATGTGCACCAAAAAGTGCACCAACGAATAGCCGGGCCTGTACATTGTCAAAGCAAGCTGAACGTACATCGGTCTAAACTACTCATCGTCCCTCCGGTCTCACGGCCTTTCTGCATTCACATCCCCAGCGGCCCACTTCAGCTGTACGTATGAGCACAGGAGGTATGCGGTAGGTGCGTTGGCAAATTGCTTGTCTTCACATCGGATTAGGAGCTTGATGGATAGGTTTTTTAAAGCTTCTCTGCACTCACACGAGAATTCAGCGCCTGCTTAACTGCTTTATTCTAAACATCATGGCGTAAACGGGCCTTTTGAACAGCGTTCTCGGTCTCCCACTTCACCTTCCTCTTCCGTGAGTAGGCTGTTCTCACCAGCTCCGAACGACCACGATGCAGAGTTGGACAGGGTGGCCCTACCGTGTGAGACTAGTGTGACGGTAATGGGGTTTGTATTAGCCATGATCTACATGCGCGTCCAAAGCCAAGACCACATTAAAAATCAGCTGACCTAATGCGCCGTGGCGAAGTTAAATTGGACAGTGGTGAATCTAATCTGGGCAGTCGTGAATTATGCCGTAAAATGGTATAGACACTTTTCCCAATGGTCATCTGTCATAGCAACTTGCATTTAGCATATGCTTCTCTCGAAAACAGTTACGACAGTTATGCACAACCAGGTACACCCATACGCTGCTGAAGTGTTAGGTCTAGCACAACGGCTCTGGCAGGTGAAAACTCAAAGTGACGAAGCTGATGGGCATAAGAAACTCACAGGCTTGTGATTTATTGATCGTGAGCGTATTCTCTAACTGGTTTTTAAGCATATGGCGCTTCTTTTACTCATTATGCCCAAAACAAAATTTCATATTGAACTACATCCTTCGAGTCAGACAACGTTTGAGGAATAATAACTCTGGATCACAAGTTGAAATACAATCATGAGGTTGGAGAGCTTAGCTATCGCTGCTGTAACAAAGCACCAATCCAAGTGATCCGAGGAACAATGGGAAAACAACGGGAGGATTTGAGAAATCGACAGACGAATGCTCCATATAGTAGGAATACCAACACGGATCGTCACACCATTTCGCGCTACTCTACGTCCAAGTTCGACCAATGGGTAATGCGATTCGGTAATGTCAGCGCGTCCGCGCGGGTACCCAGAGTCGGGACATAGACTCGTCACTGTGGTCTGAGTACTTGAGCGTGAGGTCGCACCAGTGCCCCGTGGTCTTGGACATGGGCGCCGCTTTACATTCGATGCGGTATTGGAGATGGTGGATGGGCCCGGAGACAGTATGAACAACCGTTATTCTCCTGTCCGCTAACTGTCCTCTCACTGTTGTCAAGCCTGTGCTGAAAAAGTAGGGCTATTCAACAGGATCAGTGCAGTAGATGACCAGTAAGCTGGCTCAGAACTGGTTGTGCTCTTCGAGAGGTTGGAAGTAAGCAAGAGCGGAAGCCTTATTGATTTTCAACCACGGTTGCGGCGTCAAGCAGGCCACGACACAATAAGCGCAAGTTCCACCCAGTTGGCTGTTTTCGCATTCCTATCGTATCAAACGGACTAGTGTAAAGGCCAGACCGGAAGAACCCCCAATCAGTTGCTTGCAGCAAGAAACCTGTAAGATGACTGGGCACAGCCCCTACAGCCGACATTTTGCGGAAATACAATGGCTGACTCGTCAGGTACTTGAAGACGGAAAGGAGTGGAAAAATACGTTTGCATGACTTGGCATGAGATGATGCTGAAGGAGAGTTTGGGAGACTGGAGTTGAGCTTCCAGGAGGGAAGAGACTTAGAAATCCTGCTCTGAACGATACAAAAACAAAACGGTACATTGGATCGAAAGAGATTCAACGGTGAAGCTTTCCATATCACGTCTGTGGCCCACAGTTGAATTTGACAAGGGAGTGAGTTTGACAACACTGGTACCACGAAAGATGCTTGCTTACACCGAAATCACGTCCCATGTGTGAGACAATAAATCAAATGGAATATAAGTGAGGTAGAATGAGGCGCGTTCTGAGATCCATGCAGCTAAAAACCGATGATCGTTCGGGTCCACGAAACCAACTTTAACCCGTTTTGCTGCCGGACAGGGGCACACGAGGGCATGCCGTTATAGCCAGCAGTAAGAGAAAGAACTTGCACATTAGTGGTGCAGTATCAGTCACTGGCTTCATTAGTTTTACCTTCAGAAGGGGACGGTGTACCAGTCAGTGTTGCATCTAGGTGATGCTGGACTTACTGACTGGATTGCTTTCACAGCGTGTCAACAGACCGCTCAGCGCGTTGATGTTTCGTGATACTGTCCTCTGGAGGACGTCTTCGCAGACAAGAACATTAGATCTGCGAGGTTGGCGCTCTTAGGGCAACGCTGATCAGCTCTCCAAAAGGGGAACTAGGGTCCGTTTCTTCTCACTTTGGTATAAACTTATCAAAGTAATGGAGTTAGGATAAGGGGGAAGCTGCTCAAACGGTCGAAATTTGGATACATATTAAAAAAACACCAATCATAGACGACCTCTGTGAATTCTGCGACAAAAGTGTGGTCGGGTTACAAGCATCTATGAGGTAGAGTAACTGAATTTCGGGTGACCTATATTGGATGTGCAAGCTACAAGTAAGCGAACAAAGTAAATAGAAAAGGAGGGCTGCGGCAGTAAGAAGATAGTTAGAGATCACACAATGAAGCCTCTATTTTGAACAAACTATCGGTAGTATTTTCCGACGATCACTTCTTATTTACTGGTGTTGAAACTGTACCTCACAAATCAGCTGACTCACTTCCAGGGCCTTACACTTCCCACAATCTAGTGCACAGATAGGACGAATCACCCCGGATATGCCCGGATAAGATACAACAATCTCAATGAATACAATAGGGCACCCCTTTGATAGGCGACAAGGACCGGGCTCTATCCCGGTTTTCATGACAATTCGGATAGCTGCTTTATTAAATAGCATCAATACTTACCGTGTCGCACCCAGACTGGAAACAGTTCAACAGAAACGTCGGAAGAATGATGAGAAAGACGAGACAGTTTGGAGGTCAGATGTATAACACAGGTGATTTGTTCCTCTAGAAACATTTTGGTCCTGAGTTCATCTTTTAACCTAACAACTCGTTGTGTCTTTTCGCTATGGTTAGTGTTCCAGTTCCGGGTAGAGAGCATGGGATACAGACCGCAAAAACAATGCAATGTTGAAGACTGCACTAGTTCGAGTCTCGAGCCATCGAAGTTCTGTCTGACATAGTCCTCAAAATCGGTTGTGCTGTCCAACAACAGGGTCTATACTGCGTGGTATCACCAAGGAGGAATTACATTGACCGTTTTTTGACGAATAGTTTTTCAACTCACTCTGTTTGACGGAGCAAACTGTTAGGCGATTTTAGATGTCTTTGAATGGTTACTGGTCAGTTATGTCATTCTGACATCGTCATTGAAAACTTTAGGCATGAACTTCCCAGCCAGTCCAACATACTACCTAAGATTGCGTTAATAGGCTCATCGAGTGAGAACTTCTCAGAGGAAGTCCTGCATGACTTGTGAGGAGTTCCAAGTAGGTGTTGGTCGTTAAAATATGTAATCACAGGTTCACTTCCCTGTTCGACTACTTCAGTTCTCAAATCCGTCCAAAATTTGTTGGATGTATGGTATAAGTTCACCCTTCCTGGGGATCACGAGAGCCATTTCTACTTGACTTGAGTACACAATTTCTGGTCGTAGCAATATACATTTCGACTGATGGCTCAGACAGCCACAAAGTAATTAGATTCCGACGATATCGTCAACATTCAATAAACTTCGAAGGGGAATTCTACGGCTGGTATGTCTTCACAGTTAACCACTCCAAAACCGCCAAAATCCAGACCGCTAATCCAAAATCCTTTGGCCCGGAGACTTAAACACGCTATTTTTGCCTGGTTCGTGAATTACCAATCAGCAGTTCGGTCGGTCATAGGCCAAGGCATTACGAATGGTAAGCGAAATGTTTTTAGTGAATTACCGAGTTGAGCAGATGAGTAGTCCTACAATAGTAATACCAATAATAATCGTAACGATAATATTCGTTAATTAGCGAAATACACTCATTTGCACACCAAGTTGGTTTTGACGAGAGACTCACCTGGAACCCGTCACAACCAAATTCGTACGAAAATGAGTGTAGTTCGCTAATTTCGAGCAATTTGGGTTCAAGTAGAACATAAGGTTGACGGAAACTCGGGGACTGCGCCTTCCTGATGAGACCCAAGAAGAGCGAAACCGGTTGTGGGCTGTCGAAGAGTTTTCAACAACCTTATGTGTAGTGTATTACTTCTATAAAATAATCGTTCACCTGTAACATCCTTTTAGTGCTTGGCTACCGCACGCCCGAAGGAAGCACGAGGGATGAGGTATTTCCAGGTTTCCCAAGCCTAGACAAGAGTAGTCGAGATGTCGGCGTTGGATCCGAACCACGAGCCCTCTGGTCAGTAAGTTTGGGTCTTAACCACTGTGCTATCTCATCTCCTACGATGCTGACATGAACAACTTAGACGAGTTTTTGTTTTCCGTCGTTAGGCCTTGCTACAGAAGATGGTACGTTGGAGTAACATTAAATAAACGAAAACTCCACGCAAAAGCATCCAAAGAATTAATTTTTCTATTGGTCAGGCTCTTGTTAACCCTGAAACTGTTGCAATCGCAGCAGAATATAAGCCTCTCAACTTTGTGCAAACCTTCATATCTTCAGGCAATAAATCAAAAACAGCATTTTTGTGCACAAAATACCTCAAAAAACTCCATGTACTCATCGTTAAATGTCTCAGGGATTGGTTGTGATTAGTTGTGTTCATCTGCAGAGAACAGAGTTAGTCTAGTTGGATAAAGGTTGCCATACAATAGAACTGCTGCATTAATGCGCTTCTCGGTCTGCCTAAATGAGATTGGGCTTCTAAAAAGGACGCCCCTTCTTGAGAGTTCATAATGGTGGTTACGTCAAACCCAGTAATTGAGGATTTAGTAAGTCAGCAACAGCACCGATTCACCCGGCCAAAAGGTGGCTGCCAGTATGAAAATGAAGTGAAAATTTTTACCACCCATTTGTTGGTTATGTTGAGCCTCTCTCTAACTGGACCAGTATGCAGCTGGCTAGAATTCGCTTGAACTATCCACCTATCGTTTGGTAATTTCAGGTCATCCGGATTTGATATTACTATCCGGCAATGAAAATCAGCACGCTTCCTATTCTAGCTTGTCACGACGCTGTTGAAAAACTCATGGCTCCTACAACACACATCCGGTCAAACACAAATGGGCTAGGCCTGCGACTAATTTCTTTTCTACTAAAGACTTTATTGACCAACAGAAATCGATGCACGTGACAATACACACCGCCTCCTGGTTATACTTTGCTCCATAGGCAGTTGCACTAGCCTCGAGATTATGGCAACCAGTTAAACCAGACAAGTGGTTATGTAACCCTGTCTGATACTTACCTAACCTCGGGTAACTCGAAAGTATCCTCGCATATTGTTGTCGGTTTCGTGGAGTTAGACTACGCATGGTGTCAGAGTTCATCATATCTGAAACGAAAATAAGTGTAGAAAGCTTTTATATGTAAGCTAAGAGCTTAGAGATGGTGCAGTGGTGTGATGAGATTGGGAAATTCTAATACAAGTTTTTCTTGTGATCGTGTTAGGTCCTGGAATGCTGTAATTTTCACAGCTTACTAGTAGGGTCACCATGGAAGCATGAGGATTTGGAAGCTTTATGCGAATAAGTAGGAATTTCTGTTTTCTGCTACCGTAAAAGCTGGATATGTAGACCCAGTCCGAACAGCACCCTTCCATATACACACTGGGCAAGTTCTTGGAAGCGCATCCTCTTGAAGAGGTACACTAGGTTTTAACCGCACAGCTGTATTCATCCGATTCAAACTAGATGGACAAAAATGGGATGAGTGAAGGAGAAAATAGAATTTTTATGTCCGTTCACTAGAAGTAAATTTAGATGTTGATATTGTGGAGGATTGGTAAGACAAAAGCACTTCAATTTCCATTGCACCGATTTTTTATCAGCGGCTTTTAAGGGAACTCGCATTTTGTGTTTAGTAAAGAGACTGAAGAACAAACGAATGAAAAATAATGGAAACTCAAGGTTCATGATGTTGACCGTTGGGTTGTGATTCTCAAACAATCTGCTCTGTGTAATTTCACTTCTGAATGGTCTAGCTCCTCCACAGTTCCAACGCTGCTCGCCCCGCCGTCTGCTACGGAGATTGACAGGTTGGGACGGGACTAACACTTGATGCTTTCTACATCCATCATTATTAGCGAGATTGCAGGTAGAAACCAACTAGAGCTGAGAAGTTTCGAACCCAGGGTCTTTTGAATGCGAATGCAACGTACCAAGACCTGTCTGTACTTCAGTGTTCACATTTCATCAGGGCAGCTGCCTCTTGGAAAAGAGCGATTCTATTGAAGGTAGCCTGATATGACAGTGGCCAAGGTTGCTTGGGAGAAAAATTAAGTCAAATATGATTCAGGACAAAAAATGTCACGGAAATCCTATTATATGTATGTAGGAGCATTTTACGATGTATATTTTATGGTTGGTCCCATGGGCCCTATGATTCTTACTGTTACTGGCTACATGCTATAAGCTGTATCCCAAGGTGCACCCTTGCAATGATAGACATTAGTTCACCGTTTTTTTTGTGGGAGGTGATTGCTTTATTTCCATAAAACGAGCAGTCACAGCCGAAGTTTTCATGTGGTGCGTTGATGGTGATTATTTATGACTACAAAATTTTCTTCAACCTGGGTGGGCATACCGTCCTCTTCAAAGGAAACCGTCTCTTAAGAGACAGACTATCTTTCGTAATTCAAACAGATTTCGGACGAGCTACTTCATGCGCTTCCTACATGTAATCTTTCCTACAGGACATCCTCTCCGAGAACGGCAGTACTGTAGTTGAAATGACCTCTATATTGTACATCCGGATAAATGAACCGTTGCCTGCACGATAGCGTCAAACTTGAAAAACAAAGTTGAGGTGGTGGATTGCTCAATCTGTCCACCTGAAATTAATATGGAATCATGAGAATATTATCGAGTGGTCGTATACATATGTATACTCAGGTATGGTATGCATAATAACATCATACTACTATAATAATGGTATATAATAAAACATAATATAATATTTGTATGTATATAGTATGTGTAATATATATATGTATATATATATATATATATATCGCTCACGCGTGAACACGTCCGCCTACTCAGACGCAAAAACTGAGATGCGTGGAGTAGGGGTAACAAGCTCGTCTAGTATGTCACATGTCCAACGTTGAAACCCCGGGTAAGGCCAAAGAAATACACTGCCAATGAGCTCTACTAAGAGCGAAATTCGAGTCCAGTGCTTCACCCCTTAGTTATGGGGCTCACAAGAACGACTGTGCCAGAGCAGAAGTAGGACAGTAAAAACGAGAGTGATGTGAACATGAATATATATATATATATATATATATATATATATATATATATATAACTCCAGAAGGCAAGAAAAACACCCTATTATTAGTAGGCGTCGTCTACGCGCGACTAGTTTTACGTATTTTGTGGCTGGAACGCTAGACATGACTAAATTTTCTTTTGTCCAGATAGTGGCCTACTTTGATTTCTATTAAGCTTTCAGTCGGAACCTGTATGCTTATAATTGAAAGGACTTGTTTTGCATGTACTTCGGCTCATCACTTACGCGTAACATGCTATACTGAAGTGACACTCTTCGATATAGTAAGTAAGCTCACCAGATTCGAGATACCTAGTTCTTACCGCGGGAGGATGTGCCTTTTGGAGATTTCAAGGTCCAGTTTTGCAAGCCGACGATCCTACGATAATAGTTGTGAATCCATTTTACTTTCCGCTTAGAGCGTGCGACATTTGTTTTATTCACCCTTTTTTCTCACTGAAACAGTGACAGCTATCTGCTTGTGGTCATATCTTAATAAGCTCATTTTGGAAGAAGAATCAAACCTAAGCACCAGTTTTCTTTTGATTTTATTCCGTTTCATTCTGAATATGGTAAAGTTACGCAAGGAAGTGGCTGTAATTCATATTCTAAAAGGAGTGCAAGTAGCAATGGAGTTTGTAAACACTGTTTCAGACTATCATTTCCCCAAATGCATGGGATGAGGGTACTACAGAGATAACGAGAAAAGAATGTAAGATAAACTCGGTTCATAACTGTCTTTTATCTGCTAAAGGTGTAGAACACCCGATTGAGCGCTGACTCATTTCCAAAAAAATTTCACTAGACGCTTCGAATTGACGAAACAAATGATCCATACCTAAAGAGAGAAATTAGCAACAACTTCGGAAACTACTAAGATTTGCATGCAGGTATAAGTGAGCAGCGACCAAGAAAACGTAGCCGAAACGTCAGTCGCGTTGACGGTCAGGGCCTACGAGGGTTGATCGCTTCGCCTCTCTCGAAGAGATGGCTTGTGTTTACATAACGTCTGTTTCGTCGGATATTTATCTGAGGTATCCGGCGTGGTCATGGTGGCCAGGCGATCTTCTGTTGAGGAAACTGTGGTCAACCGGAGAGTTTGGTGCATATTCTGCAGTCCCGATGGATCACGCACGATGCTCGATATGCTTGTCGTAATCGGGTTGCAAGGGAACTCGCGAACAGTCCCCGTCGCCTGGGATACACTGTCTTCGAGAAGTTGAGAGCATCTATGTCGACATCTTTCATTAAGCCTGACCTAATCGCTGTTCGGGAGCTCCAAGCGACTGTAAACATAGTCTCAGATGGGCGTGGAGTGACTGCGTGGAATGAGAAGAAGCAGAAATATTGACCTAATTATTTTTTCCTCGCCATTATCTCAGCCCTATATGCAATCGATTGTGATGTCGAATTTTTGGTCCACCAACCGATGATCATTCCATATCGAAGGACCTTCTTTCCTCAATCCACCAAGCCTGTTATTGGACTGGAACTTCCTAAGGTCACAGTCAGTGAGTTGTGTTTGCTCGCTATTTTGGGCTCTCTGTGTACCTACGGCACTTTTATGCGTGGTAAATGGCGCCGAATATTCATTCTTGCCATTTGCTTTGACACTTGACCCAGTATAACAGACACTTTGAGACTGATGTGCGAGTCTTTACTGTGCTAGCGCTTACCACGCCTTGAAAAGCATTTAGCATTGTTTGTCCTTTCTTCAGTTGCTAGTCTTCACACGTGCGTTTCCAAACAAACATCCTTACGTACGTTGGGATTCATCTTGTCTAACTGGAACTGTGTGTGACACGCCTTCGAGTGGGACGCTTCCCTCGTTTTGTCTAATATTCTCCTGTAGACCCTTCCACATCTATCGCCTGGGTTTATTTTTTTGTTTGTTTATGAACAAGCTCTTCCAAAATAAGCGGTAAATATTGATACTTGTTTGTGCTAAAAGTGAAAGTCCTACCATTTGAATTGCTATTCTCACAGTGAATGATGCAGTCAATGCCGAGTAATTTTGGGTAAGCTAGAAACTGGTAGCCGAACAATATTTTTGTGTCGTTCATCCACACGCAAAAACAAGTTAGTCGAATTCATCTAAGTAGTTGAATAAAGTTTGTGCTTTTAAAGATTTGCGCAGCTAGCACTGTTCACATGATCCTGTCAACTTCTTGGAATCACCGCGCCTCAGATTCTGTCTCGGTGCAACGCTTATCTTCGAAATAAACAAGCCGTGATAGGTCAGCTGTTAGGCTCTGTGTGCGCAGTGACAGGAGCCCATTCAAGTGCGAAAATAGCCTTACATAGGCTGACGACTGCTATATTGGGAATCTGTAGGACGATTCTGAAGCCGACATTAAAACATGGACGCAGGGATTCCAATGTCTCGCGAGGTTATAATAAACAACACTTTGGAAACAATCACTTTTGCACATTCAGAGAACGATCATTATAAGACTAGCAGTCCTCAGTTTATCAAGATAAAAATCATTCATAATGGATAAACGAAAACAATTTTAGGTTAAGATACCATGTGCTAGAGCTCCGTTAATGTAAGGAACAAGAAATGGACCAGTATGAAGTCTCTTTTTAGAAACCTTTCTTATAACTTAGAGAACTCCATCAGATGAGGTTCGATGAGACTAGACTGTACCAGACGAAATGAAAATGGGACTACTGGAAAGAGAACTCTACTTACAAAACCTACACTCTGAGAACTTATGTCATGGTGAGACCAGGAGGAGCCAAATGCCAATTATGTAAGTAATCTAGGCAATATTGCCGATGTATTGGATTCGCGCACAACAGAACTAGAACCTTTCTTGAAGAAAGTTCAACTATTCGGTTTCCGCTCAGAAGGCAAAATCTCCCGTTGTTAAAGCTACATATATCCATCCAATCTCATCCAAACATTGGGTCTCCGATAAAACCGTGGCTTTGCTGGAGTCACAGTGACAGATTCCTCCAGGTCGCAATTCAACTCGACGCCAGATAAGACTGAGTGTCCTTGCAGATCGAGAAGCTTCGTGGACCCTGAAGGCCGAGGAAATAAAATATGCGAAAATGTTGGAAAAATCCGCAGGCTGTTCCACTTGATTCTTTGGGCTCATCCTCGTAAGCCTCTTGCCAGCGAAATTATCAGGGACCAGAGTGGCTCTCTGATATCCAGCAAAGGAGAATGTTTGGACCGCTAGGCACAATATTTTGAACAACAATTCAGTTGGCAGCCTGCTGCCTCCCAAACAGACTGCCGGAATCCAACAGAAATACGGACTGTGAGTATGGTACCCCCTGAGCCTCAGAAGTGTCTCAGAGTGTATATCTGTACTCAGGCGTCATCGTGCTCCTTGTCCTGGCGACCTTCCACCGACTCTATTCAAGGATGACGGTGAATCCCTCAGTTAGTGACTGTCTGGCCTATCTGAGACTACCTGAGGGAGGGAGACCGTTCCAAATAACTGGGATGAGTGCCCGTTTTCAAAAAAGATACTCTCAATGAATGTGATACTCGCAACGAATATGGTAGCCACATGGGTGTTAGTTTGACTCCCGTTGTAACGAGGCTTCTGGTGTCACTGATTCTTCGGCGTCTTACGACAGCACACAAATCCTTGACCGGCGAGCATCAAGCCGGATTTCGACCGGGTAGAGGCTGCATTGACCACATATTCACAATCCGTCAGCTGTTACAGCAACGCCATATGTACGGACTACCCACAGTCTTCCTTGACTTCAAGGGTGCCTTCGATTCTGTCGATCGGTCAGTACTGTTAACTACACTTGCTCAACAGGGTATGCCCCAGAAGTTTGTGAACATAATCCGATCCCAATATTCACATACATCTGGGCATGTGAGATTGTATGGTGGGTTCTCTAGAAACTTGCCTACAGAAAGTGGTGTCCGATAAGGATGTCCACTCTATCCGTTTTTGTTCAACTTCGTCATTGATGAAATAATGAGCGGATACTGGAAGGTCTCCAAAACCCCGGTGTTCAAATTGTTGCTGGTGAGAACCTTGCCGATCTGGAGTACGCAGACGACATTGCATTCATCTTTGGAGACTGAGGCACAGCACGAGCTTTGTTGAATAGACTGACCACCATCATACCATCTTTTGGCATGCACCTTGCACCTTCAAAGTGTAAATTCATGATTCAGAACGTGCCGTCTCTGAACGTGCAACTCGCAATTCAAGGAGAACCTCTGGATCTTTTGGAGAGTTTTACATGCTTCTGTAATTGTACTAGCTCTGATAGAAGTGTGTCTGATGAAGTCAGTGCACGAAGCTCAGAAGCCAGGGTCACATTTGGTAATGTACGTCACTTGTGGCGTCAAAAGGTATAGCACTTGGTTTCGAGGGTCGCGTGTACCAGGCTACAGTAAGGGCTGTATTGTTGGATGGTTGCGAAACATGGCCTCTGAAGAAAGATGATTTGAGAAGTCTTCAGGTCTCTAACCACCGATGCCTCAGAAACGGTGCTAGTATAGGATGGCGCAAAAGAATTCGTTACGTGGTAATCATAAAACGGGTATTTGGTTGTGCAGCAGTTAGTTCGATTGCGGAATCCATCCAGCACCATCAGCTGCGGTGGCTCGGCCATGTGCTACGCGTGCAGAAACACCGTCTACAGAGACGAGTGTTGTTCTCTGTTCCCCCTTCAGACTAGCGCAACGAATGACGTATGACTTGGCGGAAGGGTGTGAAAGAGATTACGAAGAGTTTGGGTGTTGTCGATGCAGTACGTCTTCAAGGTTGGAGTCCCCATGACCCACGTTGCGCTTGGCTGATGATGATGATGACAATGATGACAATGATGACGATGATGATGATGATGACGATGAAAGTTAAATATATTGGCTGCTGAAGGTACATCGGGTACTGGTTGAATGGATCAGACCAAGCTGGTTTGACCTGATATGGTTAGAAAGACAGATGCTGCAGTAGGCACACACTGATGAACATTATGATCAATAACGGTGGCCAATAACGCTGGTCATCAAATCGCCCCTGATGAGTGAAATGATGGCAGGTAATAGAGCCGCGACACTTCTGTGTTGTCCCACTGTGAGAAAAAAGCATACTTCACTTGTCAAGACCCAGACGGGTTGTAACTACGTACTTTTAGATCAAAAGCTCATGTTTTAAACTCTGCTCTTAAACATTCGAGCCTTAACCTTTTAGCTTTAACTTTTTAACTCCCAAGCCGTATGTCTAAATGAGCGCGGATATAACTTTTGAGGAAATGCGATAATAGAATAGCATAACTTCATGCCAATATGCCTAGTATATCTTGCCTCATTTAGTGTAAGGACGAGTTGTTAGTACGCTGATTCAATCGTCATCCGGGGTAGTGGGCAGATCTTGCTCTCGTCCGGGAAGTAACACTGCCGAAACCGATAAGAAACTCACGTGGCTTACCACTGAAAGCTAACGGCTTGATTCGCCAATTCGTCCATCTGTTTGATTAGATCATAAGGCGCTGACCTTCCATACAATTCTGGATATTTCGGACTGTTAGGCCTACACCGGGTTAGTATTCTCACAGTGATTTACTATATCGTCACTCGTTATTGGTAGTTTACATACACTGTTTCCACATTCACACCACTCTCGTTTGAACAGTCGTCCTGCCGTCCTGGCATATTTATTCTGGTGAGTTCACCCACAACAAAATAGGAAATAGACGTATACCGCAAAGGTGGAAAGTCCTTGTTATCCACTCTGCTGAAAAACACTTGGAAGAATTAAAAAACTCCTTATATGGGAGATATCCGTTTTCGAGTTGGTTTTCTTGTCTACCTACTGAAGCCAATGGAAAAAGCATCGTTTGAATTGGTGAAACTCCAGTAATCGACAGCGATGACCATGGATCGGCAGAGAGACCAGAGGACAAACAGGTAAACGTGAGCGACTTTTGCACACAACTTCACAGGATGATATAAACCTAAATATGTGGGACGTCTTTAACCCTTTTGTTGTTGAGATTCACCTGAATGACACGGGAAAGAATACCATAATGGCTGAAGGAAGCGTTTCGTTCTTTTAACCCTGTTCGTTACGCGCGGTGCTATGTACGAATAAACTAGCTCATAGAGTTTCAAAAGAACATACTGATCTTTGTAGCACATAACTTTCTAGAGATTGTGGACACCGACTGCACATCATACAAGCCAAACAACTCAGAACGATATTGGTTAAACTGTCCCGCCTAGGTGACTTGTGTTCCAACCTGGCAAAGGTTATCCGTAGGCTGCGGATGTTTAACTTGGGTTTCTGGCGAACCAGACTGGCTGGACTCTCCGCAGAACGACAACTCCACTGTGTAAAACTAATTGCGGTAGGGAATGTTATTATTCAAATAAACCTGAAATGGTAGCTTACCCTGCATTTGTTTAGCTTTTTTAGGTCGACTAAAAGCTGTATGCTAATGACCTACTCTGACTATTCACATCAATTCATTGATTGTCTTCATATTACAAACACCAAAGTAGCTCTTACTAAGGACTTGCGCGTCAGTCCTGCAAAGAACACGAAAGACACGCATGTGGATGATGTTCTGGAACACTGACAACCCTAAAGGTCTCGGCTGCCACCGTTCGATGTTGATAAAATTGACACGCACAAGAAGTCCGAGAGATAAGAGGTCAGTCGTTCGTGCCTCATCAATCTTGGTACAGAATATCTATTGTTTACCATAAACTGACGAACGCCTGTGTCGACACAAACCTATGGAGAGAACAGGTGTAGATCCATATCAGACAGGTGTGTACAATGCACAGAGGGAACAATAACACCATTAGTCGAAAGAAGCCAGGTCAGATTAGGTGGGGGGTATACTTATGTGTTTGAATGGGCCGGCCGAATCACACAAAAAAGATTGAATGCAAATACACTACTCATAAGGTTACTTGAAACTTTCCGAAATCCCAGTACCGGCTTTTCTTTTCTTGGGGCCCATCAGAACACCATAAAAGAGAGATTCAGCTGGGTTCCAGGTGAGTCTCCCGTCAAGGCCAAATTGGAATGTAGACCAGTGTTTTCTTCGATTGTCTGCTAATTTTCACCTTTCCACTACTCTTGAGAGGCACTGAAGTGGTAAGTTGAACTGCGCACCAAATAGGGGGCTGCATTCTCCAATTACCAGGCTTTCACGGTCCCGGTTGTTACACTGCCAAATATATTGGCCCCCATCTGATTATCCCCATTTTATTCCGTTACTCTAACACAAAGTATTTCTCGTATTCTATTAAAGTCGACCTCAACTAGAGTAGCGCTCACCAGGTTTTGCCGGTTATTTTCCTATTAGGAATCCCTTGTACTAGGAAGGGGCCCTGCTATGTGCTTCGTTCACCTATCTTGAATTTCCGTGTACATTATTGGTCTTTTTTAGAGTTCGGGTGATGCATGGTCAAACATCTGCAGGCATTAAACTCTTAGCAACCTTTTCGTATGATAAACGATAGGGTTTTGGAGTTCAGTGTGTCCCCCAATATGAGCTGCCCACATAATTGTTGCATTCCACCTAATTTTTCTTACTTTTCGCGGCCAGTGACCTTGCCACACTGACAGTCCGTACGGACGAGGGCATGCGCACGCACTTACGTACGCGATTGACAGTAAACCCATGCTATAGTTTTGACAGTTTCGACTTCCCTAAACATCACAATACGTGGACTGGAGTCGAATAGAAAACTAAAATGGAGCAAGTCAGGACAGATTTATCAAGCGAGAGTAATGCGAATATAAATTCCGAAAATCCCGAAGCCACCCACAACTAATCACGTAATCCTGTATCAAAAGCGGAGAAAAACATGGCCACATTCCTCAATTCAGTCGAACCGCGACAACGATACTCTCACCAGGTTTCACTTCGAAATACGTAATAATGCTAGGTGCTAAGTGTATACGTGTTGCCCTCAGCCCGAGAAAACGACACAACCATCAAGACCTGTTCGCACCTGTTCGCCACCAAGCTGACTGACACGTCTAGATAAAAGTACGTCACTCGGTTGAAAGGGAACGACTGCAGTCGATTGATGACATTTTCACCCACTACATTTCTGATGTGTTTTCCCTGTTTTATTGTACTACAAAAGCTAGATGCAATCTGGTAGCAGATACACAAGGGGAAACCTTGATAACTTTGAATTCCTCTTATTATTCTCTGCCCAAAAGGTTCTGGGATAATCAGCAAATACTTCAAATTTTAGTACAAAAAAAGATTTCGGGTCTTAACGGAATTTGATGGTAGTACGAGGAGATCTGGTAAGTTTCGGTTAAGATTTGGTCCTGTAAGTGGTGCCAGTCTATGCTGAAAAGCCGAGAAGAACTTACAGCTTTTGTGCCTTCCGTGAAAATCCACGGAGTTTCGAAACCACAACCTTCCGGCCAATGGCTGAACATATAACCAACCGAACATCAGCGGTTGTACAACAGTGTGATTAGCTCTCAGACAGGATATAGTGCCACTCCTCCTTAAACCACAGAAACCACATCAGGTGGTTACGTAGTGACTGGCTCCTCGAGTGACGACTTCTCAAGTGCTGCCGCTGATTCCCAATAAGGGTGAAACAGCTGTACAGTGTCTCTAGGCTTGTCAGCATAGAATGACTACACATACAGGACGAAACCTCAACTGGAACTTGCCAGTTCCACCCACATTGTCATCAACCTATAAGTAGCCCAGAGGAAGGACAACTTCACAAGGGAAGGTTCACGAGGGAAGGTTCCATCTGAGAAGTCGTCACTCGAGGAGCCAGTCAACACGTGTGACCAGTCAATACTTGACCGCGTGATGTGGTTTCTGTGGTTGAAGGCCCTATATACTGTCTAAGTGCAACTTATTCACAATGCTGATAAGAAGCTTGTGGCTGAACGACTAAATGCTCAACCTACTAGCCGGGGGGTCACCAGTTCGAAGCCTTCTGGGGTTTTGAGAGATGCACACTGTTGATGCTTCCCAGTCAGGATGTAACAGCTATACAGTTCTCGGCTTTTCAGCATAGATTGGCTTCAGTTATAGAGTGAAATCTCAATTCAAAAAGTAACAAAAAGTAATTAGCCAGCTGTTCTTCGGAGTCAGCTGCCCGTGTAATATATCTAAGCAGTTCATAATTCTCTGTTCCACATTTCCTAAACCTGTTACATCCTGTCTGGTGTTTCCAAGTTTAGTGCCAGTCTTAGATGCGATCAGAGTGACTACAGCTGGTCGCACTGCTACTATTCTTATTCGGCGCATTTTTGTCTGCAGGCACCAACAGATAAGGATAAGTGCCACAGATATTTTAAGACAAAGAGTCACGAATTATATCTTCAATTAAAGGTGACCTTATGCTAATCCTAGCCTTAACTAATCAACTCGGTAACTTACCCGCTAGCTCAAATATTTGTAGAAATCCGGATTTGCTATGGACCGTGTCGTCTTCACACTCATTAGGGCCTGTGGGTAAAATAAGATAAAATGTATTTGCGTTAAAGTTGAACAAAAAGCGTATTTTACTCAGTTCGATTAGGCGAGCTTATCGCCCTAACAAACCTGCTGTTACAAATTGCGAAATAGCAATTAGGGCATCATAGAGCATAAAAAACAACATTGGTAATTAGGGTCTTCTCCAAAGCCACGCCTATGAGCCTCCACCCGTGATTGACCGGACGGAATCTGGTTGGATCACGAACCGTACCAACCCATAAGTGTTCAAGTGAGCTAATGTCTTAGTTCATTCAATTGAAAAATCAGCTGTCATTACGGAAATATGATCAACCAGAGAGTCTAAGAAGAACTGCAAAACATCTGGTAATCGGTTGCTAAGTAGGGGCATGGCCAGTGGGAGTGAGGCCGTGAGACAAATCGGCACATCTGTCAGAAGACTGTAACCGATGGCCAAGTTAATTTTCGGGTACTCTGCGATCTGCACACATTACATGTTGGGGTGCTCCGGGTCCGTCATAAAAAACAACTTTTAGTGCCTTACTCATGTTAGGACGTTAAGGTAATTTTCATGACTTTTCGACGTTTTGATGTACTTCTTGCAATGGAAGATCAAGTGGAATATAGCATAGAATAGTAAAGTATAAGTGTAAGTATAAGGATGACCATGGCGTGGATGAATAACTGACTGGCCAGCTGCCAAGTTTTTTAATTCACTTTATTATAAAATATCCGAAGGGGTTGTTCGAGTCACCAAGGTACCACCTTTAACCCTCTCAATACCATGATGTATAGGTTCCTCCATACAACCACTTGGAACGCCCGCAGATTACTCAAAATAAATACCAGGAAATACTTAAATAGCTCTCAGATTTCCAAAAGTATCACAGATGTTCCCAACATTTCAGGCGATTAAAGTGAACTACAGGAACACAATACTTTACAACTGACTAACGCCACGGTCAGATGGACTAAAACAGGTCATACTATTTCTTTCAATGCTGCATTCACGACATCCCGCCATTAGAAATATTGAAATAAAAACAAACATATGGGATGGACTTCGCATCCGCGAAACCTGTGAAATCAGATGGACGCACAAGCAAATAGAGCGTAGTGCACTGCAAACCAGTTGAACGAGTAGCTGCAACGACCCGTTCAATAAATCCCGCAATTGCGAGACCACATGTACATCCTTCGGCGCACACAACAATGCCTTGTCGCATTTTACCAAATACACAGAAATAATGTGACAAATCATCAGTATCTTTGTTTGATTCTGTCTTCTGATGACCCGGGACGTTGACCGAAATACAACTCGGTGTTTTGTCAAGGTGGTTGATGAAGTGACTTTTGTGTGCACTGCCATGAGAAGGCATTTGGGTCTTGTATCATTTCTAACTCTATAGGTTCCACCACAGCTGCAAGGCAATGGGTTAGTGTAACGGCTAATTGGGAGGACTGCTTTTGCTCTTAGATATCTGGGCTATTCGCTGCAGCGCAGGTAGGATGCTGGTTTGGAGCGCTAGAGTGAAACATAGACGGTGAATGAGAGTAACAAGGGCGGAAAAATTTAACAGATCGTGAACATTCTAAGGAAATCACGTTCAACTTCACGTTGTCACAACCAACCAAACAGTCCGGACAAAGATTACTTTGTCTGTGGGTCACGTGAGAAATTTATATGAAGGCGACCACATAAAACTAAAGCTTGAGGACGAATAGCAACTTACTGCCTTACGTCCGAGTGGCATTTCACATCACTTTGTTCTCAACTTTCAAATCCAAATTCTTTCGACCTCTAGAAGGCTGAATCGACTATAATGATGCTCAGATTTTCTACCGCACATCAATAACAATGTGCTGCAATGTCCGGACGTGGATCTGTCGTTATTCTCGACCGTGTTTATGGAAGTGTGATAGAATTATTATTGCGACTGGTAAAAGTTATTTGTCTATGCTTTTGGTATTACATTTTATGTAAACTTAAAATTGAAGAGCAGTCAAAAATTATCAAGCTGGCCTCTGGTGCTGTGGTTTATAGTCGTATTGGATCGGGGCCGAAAACTCCTCCACTTATTTCCTTCGTAAGTTATGGTTGAAGCATAAAACTCTACTTCGAGGGAGGGGGAGTGGATGGCAATTCAAACTCCAGTTTACCGCTGACCTGTCCTAATTTTATGAGTGGCCACTTGCGGAGGGACAAACATTGATGTAACTGTATATCGCCTCAGTTTCACTCCTATCCTCTGAGGTTAATTTCACTGCGAAAGATACATACTGGCAGGGCTTATGTCTGTGTGACCGTTGGTAGCCTCTCAATTCTCGATCAGGCCTCGCATGTTCCGTCTATCAAATGGAAGCAGGTTCATGTGTGCCAACCTGTTCTCGCATGTTTAACCGTGACTTCCATTTCTTTTGATGTTCCTGTTATTACCACAACCTGTCTATTCATGCTACAGCAACAACCAGAAGTGTTTACGCCCATAAAGTGCAGATCTTCGCCACAGCATCAGATGACAATGACTGCAGTCCGTCGTATGGTGCTACAAACTCGTACGTATGGACTGAAGACATGGAGGGGCAAATGATGGAGAAGCTAATGTCGCCAGATACCTCATACTTAGCATTACCTAATAAATTACTTTATAAGGAATCTCCCAAAACTCAGTGAAAGGAATCAACAATTTGATGAATTTCGGTCAAAAAGTTTGCATCTTGCCTATTGTTAACGATGATGCCATTAGTCTTTGCAGGTGGTGAACCTCACCTGAGATATTCTGAAGCAGCGTAAAATTTTCTGCCGAAAGATACAAGGCATATGTCACGTTTTCCATGAGACGTCTAATTTTACCAGATAATCATGTGCAGTCCAAGTGACACTCAACCCTGAAACTGCAGTTCCAGCGGTATTCCTCCTCGCCCCCTCCAGAGTTGTCAAGATATGTGGGTGTCCGACGCCGCGGTCTGGATGCGCGAGTGCGCTGGAAACTCTCAATTGTCCAGTTGGCGAGCTGGGATAGCCTTCGCCACTCGCGTCTGTCCGTCCGCACTCCCCGCCAGTCTACCCGCTGGCCTTAGCTCATGTGGTTTTATCTGCGTCACATCCCTGAGGTGGGCCGACACAGTGCACTTTGGATGGGTTGGATCAGCTGCAGCGGTAAATGGCTGTGCAGAAGCGGTGGAAAGGCTAACATCTTGGTTTGCACCCATCTGACACTCAGGTGACCGAGGCGAAAGTAACGTCAACGGCTTCCGATGCAGTGGCGCTTGCATCAAACGCAGTTGCGAAGGTGCACATTCGTGAGAAAGCTCGGTGCCAATTAGATGGTCGGGAAAATGAGCGAGCTTCTCTGGTTTTGCGGGGCTGCAGAAAATGCGGCGCTGGAGACGCGGGTCCATGCCAGGGCTCGGACAATCGGTCCAGTCCATTCAGACACTGTGCAAACGTACGAATTCATTCCCTCCCATCTCCAGCCCTATTTATTTGTTACCTGATTTTATGCGACCACTTCCATCCCCTTACGCAGACAACCAACGGCAGCCATTTCTAACCTACATAAATGCGTAAGTACACTTAAGCGCGAGCTCCTCACTGCCTCCCCATAGCGTACAGCTTATCCGTATTTACAGCCCTGGTGACAAGTATCAGCCATACGCATGAATCCGAGCCGTATGTGCTGATCGGGCTGACCCATTACAGTTTTTTCACCATCGGCCCACTGTCTTTCAACCGTCTTATCATCAACCCGAGGCACAGGCCCACTGCTTGAGGGCTCGACTTCAACCTGCATCGCACAGGAAATCCACACTGCGTAGGTGAGTAGAGCAACCCTGTTTTATGGGCCGCATTCGACGAAAGCGAATGGGGACTGATCGTGGCCCGTCGCTGCCTCAGATCCACAAGCAGGTGGAGAATGCATCGCAAGCAGCTGATCCGCTACGCTGTTGCGAAATGAAATGGGAACAGGGTGAAAAGACGTCTTGACGATGGTGAATTATACAGGATAACTGCATTGTTGGCAATCATCAATGTAGGGGGCGCCCAGCATGATTCCGGTAAAGTGCATAAGTGAAATGCAGATTGAGGGTTCTGTTTTAGCGTCTGTGTCAGCACCCTTAACCTATCAGTGCCCCATCCCCCGTAGCTACCTAGGTGAGGTAAACAACCGTGTACTTGTTCGAAAGATATCTGATGTCACAGACCTTAGGATTTGAACTAAATCTGGCTTCAAACCTTCACTCAGTATCAGCTGGCACCCGCGCATTGTACCAGGTGAAACATGCAGTTAACTCATTGATCCCCAAGCCGCTAGTGGCCACTTAGAAGGACCACGCTAGACCTCATCCTGAGTATTGTGCCCAGACTTGGAGCACCAACCAGTAGGGAGACGCCAAATGATTGGGCTCATCCAGTAGTTTGCTTGTCTCCAACACCTCCGTTAATAGAGCGGACTCAAAGAGCGTAACCTGTTGTCTCTGGAGAGAAAGCTACCAAGAAACCTTACAGATGCGTTCAAAATATCATGAGTCTTTACTGATACAAGAAGCCTGAGAGTCCTCAAGGCTTAGGGACTTTGTGTTAAGGGTGAGCAGCTTGTTAGCGTTTATAGTGGTCGTCCAGTAGAAAAAGTTGCCGATATTGATAGCCTCAGTCATGACGGCAAATGGGTTAAGCAGTCGTTTGGATTCTGTTTAACCTTTCCCCGTATAATTTCTGGTGGCCTTCGCTGACTTCTGACAGACACTCCTCAGTCCTATTTCACACAAAATCTCTCTCTCTCCAGGTCCCTTTCCTTCTAACTCGCTTCGTTCACTAGCTCGTTTTTGTTTTCCCATTTCAATTTTTCTGTAATTTTCTTGTAGTCCCGATTGTAGATTTTAACTTCATCTTGTTTGATAGGTGGAATAAGCCGCGACCTATCCTACTGAAAGTTCGAGCAGCAGCGGCAGATCTGTAGATATGCAGGCATTGTGCGTCAGGATAGGGCTATATTCGCGTCAACCGGTAAATACACTAGTTAATTATATTCATCAGTGCAGTTGAATGTTCTGCCACCGTAGCTTGGCTGGATTGTCAGGGATCATGGGTGCAATAAACGGGATACTGAATTTGCATTAATCTTCTACGTCTTGTGTACCAGAATATGGCTAATTGTAAGTGTAATTTTCTGCTCAATTCTGGGATTCCACATTTTTGATGGTCACTTGTTGGTTATCCAAAATACGGATTAACGTGACAATATTATAGTGTTATATACCAAGTGCAAGTCCCATCTAGACAACACACGGTCGTTTGACTTCAACTCACCTTTAGTGTAATGGGGTAAGCAGATCATCTTGTTTGCTTCTCCACCCCTCAGAGTTACGTTGTTTTATATATAGATGGCTGTTCACCTTCCAATGAAATTGCAAGAACCCTGTCCCAATTTCTACGTGTATGTTGCTTTCCGGGATTTCAACAGCGTCAACGCAGTGAAATAATGGACCAAAACACAATAAATCATTGCTGCACAATTACCATTCAGGTGGAGCAGCTTTTCTTGTTTATGAACAAACCCAATCATTAATAAACGTATACTACAAGGTAATTAAGTTCGCGCCAATTTAATTCTTATAAGACAGTGAATCTTTGCAAAGTTACGCTTGAGGGAACAGTGTTCACTTTTTACATAGACCTCAAAGCCCTCAAAAGCAGGGAAGTAGCTGAGTGCCTGAAGACTGCAAACGGAATGACGCCACCAGTCTACCCGAATGTAATGGGATGAACAGGAATCAGGCTTCGGGTTTCCCATGACTGCACTATTCACATAATGATGACACATAAGCGCCTCGCAAGAAAACGGCAATAGATGTCGCGCTATGCGCGAGGTGCAACAAAACGTCTGTTATATCATATAAACGATCAAAGCTTGTTTACGTCATCGCGGCAACCTGTCTTCATCACGGCGATAAAACTCAGCCATGCTATTGGTACGTTCTACTTGTGTGGAAAATGCGTACATATAAGTGAGCAAATGGTACATAGTGCGCTTACCATTAATTCTATCTTTAACAGATCTCAGTAAGCCATGCCAAACTGAAAGCAGAACAACTTAGTTCTCTCGTGTCACTGTTTGGTCAAGATCCCTTCCCAGTTTTTACTTTGATCCAGTAATCGATACTAGGAACGAGACACCTGGGCAGTAACTGAGTCCTACAAATGAGCAAAGTTTTATGCATAAAATTGTGTTATGATTTCGAATCGCCATGTCGAATAAGCACCTTTGAGCGTGTCTTATCTAGTAACATTTGGAACAAAAGCGCGGGCGAAGAACAAAACTATAGGTCTGTTTTCTGGATAAGATTGTTGATGGGCATGGTTTTTTAGGTGAATGAGTGCAAAATTAGGAAATCGAAGTAAAGGCTAAACCGATAAGGACAACAGGCAAGGGTAAAAGAGAGAGAGGGAGACAGTTTGAAGTAGGTCTATTCGTTTGGAACAATATACATTTCCTTGTTTGCCTCATCAGTGATACAAATGGCCTCACTCCTTGCACGAAAAAATGATAGCAATAAATGAGTCCTTCCCCTTCTTAAGTAAACAATGTATGACCGCAGCAGTTTTGCCGAGAAAAGAAATTTGTAGTGTTTCCCAGACTGTTGAGCAGCTGGCAAATTCCAGCTAACCCAACAAAATGTGTTCTGGTTTCAAGGTAATCTCATTTTTCACAACACGTAATACTGTCAGGACCATAAAACTAGTTTTTTGAGATAATGCTTAGTTAGAAAACGTGTAATCACCCAAATAGCTCAGACCTGTTTATTTTGTTTCTGGTTGAAACATCTGGATAACGAGTGTTCTGCATGGAACATGCCAATATTGCAGATTTTCGAAAGCCGACGAATGACCGGAAATATATTTTTGGAATTCGACACAGTTTTAGTTTCTGCGTACGTATACCGCTGATGGAATAAAACAATATCTTGTTAACCTTATCTGACTTTCTGACTTCCCAACACTTATCCTGTTTGGTTGCTTCTCAAACTTTTGTGTGCTGCCGTTCATAGGCGGTTCTCAAGCCTTGATGATTTCAAACATGCGAAGCAGCAATTTGTAGTTCGAAAGCGAAAGGTCGGCTGAAAAAGTGTCTTCAAGCTTGGTTACAAACACAAACACATTATAGCTGAATGTATGTTGATCGAATGAGTGAACTTCGTGAGGACGTCACCTCATCTTTGTACACTAGCGGTCTCAGAACGTATCGGCTTTGCTTTATAACAAATGATTGAACTGCTTTGCCCGTTGCAAGCAGATTGAACCTTACTGTGGTGCAACGGTATGCGTACCTCAGTGACCCATTTAATCCCACTGTAAGGTACCCATGCAGCATTCACAAAAATCTCTCATCCCAGGTTGGTCAGTGGATAAAAGTCTGGCAAGTGCACTCTCCTGACCCACCAGACTGGGAGCTGGAACAAGTATGCATCCTGTACTTTAAAAGTTAGAATGCTGTGGTAGTCTTACACCTACCACCGCTACTTTCCGGTCAGGTTTTTAAGCCCAAAGCTTTGTTTGAGGGCCATAAGCATTCTCCTATCCATGATGGGGCCCTTTACTATCCCAGCCCACTCACAACCACAGGTTGCCTAAAAAATGTACATCCGTGCCCTACCGGTTTTTGCGTGGTGACCTCAGCTGGAGCGCCTTACTCACGAAATGTAGCAGGGTAGATAAGTGAAAATAGGCAGCTGGTGACGCCTTTTTCATCTTTCTCTACCATTCTTTTTTGCCTTTTCCGCCCATTGGGTAATCACTCTCCCGTAGAGCCCAGCTCTAGGCACATCAGTCGAACACTCAGGGTAGTGATCGAGTGCACGCCACTGCTTCCATCTGCCGCTCCAGACTCGTTAATTAGAATCTCAGAATCTCGACTGCTGATCACCCTTACATATGTTGATTCAGACCATGCTCTTGGCCGATGTAGATTTTCACTGAATTTCCAAGGTATGTCTAGTAAACAAAGTTCAGCTTGGCAGTCGAAATGCTTCCGAGCCGAGAATTAAGCCAACATTCCAAAACCCACCATGTGATGCTTTGAAAGCGTTCTGTTTGAAGGACATTAATTGTAAGTGGGAAAAGATGACCGCCATACGTGGCGTCGGAATCACGGCATTTGGTTTCCCCAAGCGCCCACATGCCAATCACTGGATCTAACAAGGAGGTGTATACTCTCGGGAAGCAGCATAATTCAACTAGACGATCTTTCAGACGTCAACTCAAAAGAAGCTTGTATGTGAACAGAGAGGCGTCGTGGAATCGGAAACTTCAAGACGTATGGGCTAGTCCAGTGGGAAATGAGTGCAAGCTGTTCCTGCTAACGCGCAAAATAGGACATAGAACACCATCTTTTAGTGAGCTTATCGAAGATAATACTGAAAATGTAATATATAATATAAGCCAACATCTAGATCGCTGCGCAGAATACGTTCAACAACAGTTTTGTTGGCCATATCTACACACCTACATATTGCATTCAGCCTACTCATCTCGAACCATAGTCTGTGAGTTGCGATCTTTGGTCATTCAACCAAGTTCTAGTGTGTCTTTCTGCCCGAGACGCCACGGATCTGCCAGGCCAGATGACCTTCCGTCGGCGCGGTGGTGCGTCTTTGTGTTCTACCTTAACAAGATTGTTTGAACTTATTTTGGAACAAGAACGCTTTCATATGCCTTACTCTTGTCATAACGATGTTACTGGCTACTAGGTTGAATCCTGGCACGTGAGAAGTAAATCCGAGGGCAGCAAATCCATGGAGGGGATTTGCATATTCAAATCACATTTTCAAATTAGCCAAATGCTTGCGCAGTGCTATACATGCCGTTGGCCAACGATTGTGGCTTTCCTCGACGTTAGGAGAGCCTTTGATTTGGTAGATGGGTCAGTAATTGTCCACGTACACGGCCAAAGGGGGATGCCAATGAAGTTAGTGCCATTTGTTCCCACAATTCTGGTCGTGTAAGAGCTCACGACGTATTGTCCAGAAGCTTCCTACGACCAATAAGGTTCGACAAGGCTAGCTCCTCTCCCCCTTCCTGTTCTGTTTTGTCGTATATGTTATCATGGAATATACAATACAAGGGATCGAGGCCCTTGTTATCGAGATGAAATATGGAGGAAGACGAGTAGGTTTGGTCTACGTCAGACCAGACACTGCATTCTAGGTAGAACTTCGAATGTGATACCTAGGTTCGGCATGCTTTTCGCATCTGCACAATGCAAAGTATTACTTCAGGATTTTGAGCCCTTCTGTGTCCCTCTGGAACTTTAGGGAGAGGAACTTGAGTTTGTTGCCCAGTTTATCTAACTGGGGAGTTGCACAAGCCGTCACTGGATGGTAATAGAAGTCAATGCACGAATTATCAGGGTTTATGCAATATTTGAAAACTTGTTTCATTTATGACATCAGATACCAAGTTCACTGAAGCTGAAGGCAACCGCAAGAATAGTCTCACTCCATGGTTGTGAAACGGCCACTCTCATCCGAGGATAATAGAAGGATACCTCGGTGCCTTTGCAGTAGAGCGGGCGTTAGCTGACTACACCGTCCTCGCAATGGATTATTGGCAAACGAGTACTTCGTTATGAATCAGAATCAGCAGAGCAGCAAGGGAAACTTATCAGGTTAAAGTGACTGGAATATGTAATATGCATACCCAACTACGGCACGGGACGCACTAGTTCCAACTCCGAACGCTTGGTGGCCTGTCTGTCACGGAATAGTCCATAACTTGGCAGCGCGAAATGAAAGCGACTATCATTAAACTGAGTGCTACGGGATTTTCGGACCTTCCTGGTTGGAATCTACGTGACTCCCAGTGAACGTAGTTATGAATCATACGCAACATGGCAAATAACTGGTCTCAGCTGGGAGCATGCTGTCACTTCCTGGTCGGTCTTCTTAGCCAAAGTTTGTCTGTTGTTGTATGATGGGTCCAAGTCGACTGAGGTTCGCAGAAGACGACTGAGCTCCACTGAAAGCATCTCACTTCGATACGATGCCCTTATGATGCTCCTATCTCGTTGCTGTTACACGGTGTGCGTACCCCGATCTTGATCGTTTTTCATAAGCATATCAGGTTGTTCGTAGTAGGCCTCTTCCCTTCCCCTTCCATTCTTTACTAGGACAGTCCTTCCCGTGGTTGCACGGCATTTAAGCACCAGTATTTATCACTGGTGTATTATTGTCCGTGGTGATGTCGATTGCTTTTTCCGAACTGGATCACGTTTGATTTCTCTGGGACAAACCATCTGAGTACAGCAGGTCTTCACTGGCCTGTTACCCTGATCCATTTGCTTGCACTATTCACCGAATAAGTGCACGTAGGATGCTCACTATTGGTAGACACATGGAAGTGACCTGTGCGTCTACGGTTACTACCACCACCGACAATAATACACCAACAATAAATACTGGTGCTTAAATGCCGTACAACCACGAGAAAGATTGTCCAAGTAAAGAGTGAAAAGGGAAGGGATCTATTACAAGCAACCTTATTTGCCTATGAAAACGATCAAACAACAGCAAATATATCTTCGGTCACTTAGGTGGTTTTAAAATGCGAATACTAAAGCGCATCAACTCTTGCCTGTCTTATCCTTAGTTCAATCGTGCTTTTTGTCATGCCAGCAAATTGCATCTTACCACTTAAGGTCATATAGCAGCTGGATACCGAACCAGTACCTTGAAGCCACCTGCATTTTCCAGCTTGAAGGTCATATTGATCGAGTGTTCGATTCACTGCTGAAATTAACCGATGGTCATCGAGGGTATCTGTCATTGTGAATGAGTCGATTTTCAAGCATGTTCCAGTGAACGAGTGTTCATGAAAAATAGACGGAAAACGTATGACCTTAGCAGGGTAACAAATGTATATTAGAGCTTCATCGTTTCACTAAAGCAGCGGAGCTATGATAACTAAATATCTCACCACTGTTCCGAGGATAAGCGAATACAGCTTTCACACCCAGCAAAAGAGACTGATACATTCCTGCTGTAGCAATACTGTTGCATCTGGACCTCAATTGTAACAGGGCCGAATGACGGGGAAGTGCTCAGCAACCTGAGTTAAAAAGGTCGATTGAAACATATGGTGGACGTTTTGTTCGGTTTTTGTAATTTAGGCTGTCTGGCGGAAACCTTCGGTGAAATAGAAAAATGAAATAGCTGACCAGGTGTATTCTCACATCTCTGCAGGAACATGCTGCCTACTTCAAAGTATACACTAATGATGGATGGCCTGTGCGCGTTTCTTCAGCGTTTAGTGAAGACGTCCTTCAAGGTAGGAACGTCCCTGTGCTGTGCTGGTCTAAGAATTGTGATGAAAATATATATTCTGTATGATCTTGAACTTCCGGGTGTAGGTGAATGCATCACATACTAGTTTCATTGGTGGTTAGCTGGTGTCTCGTCCGTTCCTACAAGACGCGCATGACGATGCTAGGGCCAGTCCAGTCATCACTAGATAGAATCATCCTGATAAACAGAAAACACACCTTCTTAGACTGTTGTCACCGGAGCGAACGGTGTGCAAAAATATGCCGATGATATTCCGTCAGAAACCGAAACAATGGATACACAAATCGTAAGTTTACTTTTCAGGGACATTTCAGTCCTCAGTATGCCCGATTTCCCAATGAAGATTTCCTGGATAGCGCAAGGTTGAGAGGCTGAAGTTGCTTAAATGTGTTGGCTCCAAAAGCATGTGTTCAGTCCTGAAAATTCTCTACCTAGTATTGCATATGAAGTGACCCTCGGTAAGAGGCCACCGCAGTAAAATGAACTAACTGGCCTGGTCTTGAGGTATCCAGGCTTCAAAGTGTCGCCCACAGATAAAGTCGAATAAGAAAATAAAATATGCCAGGAAAGATTCTATTCTCCAACACATATTCGGTTGGGTTTCCTAAGTCCACTGGTATACACTATTTAAGTCATTTACTATTGAGAAATTTCTCAGAAGATTTGATTATGTATGGTACAATCGATCAAATTTCAAGCTTATGGTGGGTTATTATCCGGTTTTCTGTTGAGATTGGAAAAACAGACGAAAATCTGAACATTCACCAATGATCAAATTGTCTCACTCAGTAAGTGGCTGCTGAATGGATCCGATTTCATACCTGGTTTGGTTGTTCCTTTAGAGCAGAATTATATATTTTTTACCATCCTACGTTGGCCTATTCTTCGGTTCATCTTGCGTGCCAATTTTCCGTCATCCCTGAGCAGTTCAGCACAGCCTTCTCATACCACCTAAACGGCCTGCTCACTGACATCCGTTTCTGTTGCAGCTCGAAGTGGTTCAAAGTTTACATCTGTGAAACACATTTAAGTCAAAGCTTCCAGGGGAAACTCTGACTATGCACAGCGCTAGAAGGATGCGCTGCTGTTAACCTCCTTTCTGACCAGTATAGCAGGGTGACAGGTAATTCAGGGGTAGAATATTATGCTGCTTATCAGTATAGAGAGCTCGAGATAAGTCGACAGTCAGGGAGCAAAACGACTCACTGTAAGGTTCGTGGTTCGAATCCGACCCCGACATCCTGACTACTTCTGTCTAGGCCTGGGCAACCTGGCAGTATCTCAGCCCTCGTGCTTCCTTCCCGGGCAAGGCAGCATGGCATCGAAAGGGTGCCACAAATGAATGATCATTTGCTTTATTTATATCAGTATAGAGCTCACAAAGACAGTCCGAACGTCAGTCAGACATTGGCAGAGAAGTGCGCACTTAGAACATGCGCAGATGCATTGAAGCTGGACGATTTAGATGTATCCGGTATACAAGCTAGAGTAACTCTGAAAACCTATCAATGAGTCAGTTATTGAAGTGACTGTGTAACTACTACACCAAGGCGGTAACAAAAATTGTTCAGTTATACTTGCCAATAAAGAAGAAACGAGTATTTCGATCAGTATTTCGATCCGTTACAAATAAATTATAAGGTGGGCGATATTCCTGGGACCATAACGACAAAGATGCTTTAATAGGCCCCAGAGCAAATCACATCGACAAGCGGCCTGCGACAAATTGGCCAACATGCTGAAGCAAAAACAATGGAGTTTTGTTTTCCGTAGATATGAGGTAATGCCTCTAACTTTCCTTGAGCGTCTTATGTCTTAAGACTATTGGGAATCAAAGGAAATGTTAAACGGGCCAAGGACTGTTCGAAAAAGCTGGTATTCAGAACTGCACGCAAATGTACACAATAGCACACACAATAGCTTTCCGATACCAGGGCTCCATGCTGATGGCTTGGCCGTCCGTGCATCGCTGTGCCCATCAGCATTGTCGTCCCCCCTCTGATCAATTCTGCTTTGCGCTTGTTTGCACTTCCTGCCCGCACGAATCCCTGTTGGTCAAGTAATGTGCGTAGGCGGTTGGGGTTACAGACTGATCCAACGCGCTGATTGGTTATACACACGGATTCACTGCTCAAGCTGAAGACTGTGTCTACAGCCTTCGTTTTCCCTGCAGGATCTCCTCACGAGCAATCAAGATTGAGAATTCACAGGCCATAGGTAGGCACTTGTCACTGGTACAAGGGACATAAAAGGGTCCAGTCGGCCTATGGTCGTAATATACAATAATCAGAGAATATATCCGTGAGGTTGATAACCATTTGGGGTTGGCCTCTCTGGAGTTAGAAAATCCTGTACACATCTTGTGGAAGGCTCTCATTTAAGACTGTCCTAAGAGTTGCCTCTCTTCGAAAGTACCACTCTCGTTGGTTACTGTTAATAAATTTTTCTATTCAAGCTGGCTGCATGCAAAATGAAATCTACCACACTATGTTTGACGGTGGAAAAATCCCAAATGCACGCCAGGCGATGTGCTATTCTAAGAAGTTTCACTCTATTCCTGCTATCTAAAATACTACCCCTAATGAACTAATGAGGAGTGACCAAATGATTAGTTACATAGTTTGATACTTAGTCAAAATTGCCATTTTTGTGTGTAGAATTGTTTCACATTGGTTGGAGTTCAAGTCTGTATGTTTTCTTATATTATTCTACAAACAGGAGTGTCCCAGAAGTCACTTATTCTATGTCAAGACGCACATTCCCCCCCCCCTTGGTGCTCAAGAATGAGGTTGACCTCGGTTGATTTGTGGCCGTCAACTACGCAGTTTGCGCCATTTGGGTTGCTTTCAAAAGTTTAATGGTGTTGTTTTTCTCTAGCCCCTCCCTCCAGTCCCATTCCATCGGAATCTAAAGGAAGCTAGCGAGGCGGCCCCCAACTGTGGAACAACAAACGGATTACCTTAGTTCGACACAAAGTGACTCCATCTAGGCAATCCGGATAACTGCGGGTGTTTCTCAATACCATACAGAAACCTAAGTTATATTTAACGCATTTATTAAATGAGACGGTCAGTCGAAATGTTTCGTGTGTGGGGTAAACGAAATATTTCGTGGATAATGGGCTATAGCCAATAATGCATTTTGACTGCACTGCTGTTAAACCACCGCGGAGCAGATGCGTTATCCAACTCCCTTCTTATGTCCGTTACGGTCAGAAGCACAAGTCCAGGAACCCACAGAACGCTAGTTAATCTTATAGGGACGGAAGAACATGTTCGATATCCGTAGCTTGAATTGTCATTGCGAAATAGACAACCGAAGCATGAGATCTTACCGCAAACGCTTTTCTGACTCTTTTTCTAACCCACTGCACCCTTACCCGGATTGCTAAGGTAAGACGTGATTAACGTTAATACGTCGGACTATACTAGTTATCTAAGTGATAGGAACAACTCCCCGTTTATCAGATTTCTTCGAAACTGACAACGTTATTGACACGTTGACGTTATTGACACGTTGACACGTTATTGATTCTAAGTTCTCATTTCAGTGCAAACATTTCACCATCAAACATTTCCCATCAAACAGATTGCTGGTCCACATCTACACAGGTCCGAACTGCACAAAACGTTCCACCACAGAGACAAAAGATTTTAAAAATTTTTAAATGTTTTAAAAGTGTTTGTTGTAGTGGTACAGATGCAAACCCAAAGTATTGGGCCATTTCTAAACAGTGCTTAGTGGCGTACACTGAGTAGTTCGATGGCAAGTTAACCTCTAGTGACAGAGGTATCTACAATACATTTCAACGTAAAAATTCCAACAGATAGAGAGGCAGGAACCAGTAGGCCTATGTCATCGTTACTTAAATCTTTTCCGATCCCGTGACCAGAAAGGCCAGGGAATAATGAAACAGCTGATACCCACCTACCCCATACGTTTGACATACTTTCGAATAAGTAAGCATAAACAATAAAGTCTCGTTCTCAGCCTGTTTCAGTCCAAGCTCTGAATAACCACAGCAAAGTGACATTGTGACTGTTAGTACACGAAGCTACGTAGAGGTTCACCTTCCAAGACTAGTTGATGGGAAATTTCTCGGGATCCATCGACCTTGAGGTAAATCTAAGATGCCACGAGGATCAGGTTTCACACCAGATGTTGATTGATACCTTAAAATTTTCAATGAGATACATTAGGATCGGTATCCAGTCACTGTTGGAAGTTTACTGTGTTGATTTAACAAAAAGTCCAGAATGACCTTAAATGAAAAAAATGTAGTTGAGTGACACACTCATTTGTAAAGTAAGTTGGCGTTGACGATAGGCTCAAATGAGTATCAGCTTAGGTTCTGGCTTATAATGGTCTTCACCCGAATGTGCTTCCTTTCGATTGAGGCTCAATCGATTGAGCCAGCATTCAAGATACCGAAGGATTTTTCCTCACTGGCCATTGTCCACAAGGTTGCTGAAAACTCCTCGACAACCCAGTACCGGGTTCGCCCCTCCAGGAGCTCAGCAGGTTGACTCATTTCCCCCAGCTTTCATCAGTCTTTTAGGTGTTGACAGGTAATAATACGTCTGTGCAAGTCAGATGGGACTTAAACTCCTACACAGACTTATCCCATGCAACGTGTGACTCAAAATCTTTCCTGTAAACCGTTATACTAAGATCAATAGCTGTAAATGACTGCTTTCAATTCCTGTTTTTTCTTGGAATGCTTTTTACTGATTATAACTAATAACCGCTCTTTTATAACTATATAATTAGCATGCCACAGGCAAATACTTACTTCCGGATGACATGAACATAAAAGGTCCCAAAATTCGGTTGCCGTCCAAGGTCAAGTAAAAAATAAAATCATTCTGTTTAACATGGAATGGCAGCCTCTCGTTCTTGTATTCATTCAGGGCGTCGAGAAAACCGTTTTGACGATTCTCCGGAGAACAAATGTCGTCTTGGAATAAATCTTTCCATATTCTGTTCCTCATAGCAGAATTCTGTCTTTTGGGCTGACACTCTCCACAGGTAAATTGTCGCATTTGACAATTCTCATGATGATTTTGGTGACATGGGTTTCTGTAATCGGGACGAAACTGCCCCACGGAAAAGTTTATATAACGCTTTGGAACGTGATCATCAATAAAACAATACCGTTTGCACAGGGAGCAGTTACATTCCGGTACATCGGTTGAATATTGTCCAGCTGTAGAAATATGATCCATAATTAAAGTCAAATTGTATTCTTTTCACTCATATATCCTCTAATAAACGATGGAAACTATGCGACAAATGACAGTATTTTCGTAATTTGTGGGGGGCTTCATTGGCACCAGTGTTTAAAACGTCTGAACCAAATGACCTTGGAGTTACAATTAATACTTACGTTGACCAGGCATGCCAGCATCAGCTAGGATTCATTGTGTTCGATCCATGAATCACAATCAACAATGTGTGACCTCAGACATTGTAGAAAATGGTATAAATCACGACTCTGCCGTGGTGATCTCAGACATTTTTAACATCCCGAACAGGTTACTTGAAAGACACATAAGTATTTCAAAATACTAAAAATAAAAGTTCAGCTTTGATGACTTGTTGCGCCTTCCACACAATCATGTGTTGACTTGGAAGTGTCCGCATGTCATATCATTATTCTATCATCCTTACCGGACATCAACCTTCTGTACTGCAAAGGAATCATCATAAGAGCTGTCTCTTGATGTGGCCAATTTTATCTAGAGAGCAATCCTGGACCGAGGACTTCAGCGGTCCTGTTTGGTGTCTATATTTTCTTGTTTAGGGGAGGTGAAAATCCTCTCTTAAAATTACATGACCAACTTTCTCAAACATCAAACATCAATAGGTGCCTGCATGCATGCACCGAAGCTGTTGCCTTCAACATATAGCTTCCCTTCCCGATCTCCCCAAAGAAAAATCCACTGGCGCCCCCCGTATTCACGCAAAAGTCACATCACCTACTGCCTCCAACGCGTGGCTATCTAACCCTACCTCTTCAGATCGCTGGCGAACAAAATTGTGGTAGCTATAACCAATGTACTACAAGTACACTGTTTATTCAGTACACAACCGTTTGGTTACATTGGGAAAGCATCCAATACCACTGAGTACTTAAGCCTTCTAGCTCAATTCTTTGCTGGGCAAACTTCCATGTGTTCTGAAGGAATCGGGAAGTGTTCAACATTATTAAGCAAAATTGCGATACTCATACAGGTCGATCAATAAAAAACATTGAAAACAGCATCAATGGGCTCAGTAAAATCGGTAAAGTTATCTGCGGAAGCCAGCCAGCAATATTCTGAGGGAAGAAATTTATGGATACAGTCCGAACATGTACTGTCGTATACAGAACAAAAAGTATGAGCAAAAATTCACTGGGGGCCCCATATAGGAGTATAGCTGTCCTCCTCATAATAAACAGGTTGGTATGAAGATGTTGACTGACTCCAGTAGCCGAAAGTCAACCAGTCGGTTCTTTCTTGTTTCAAATTATCTAAGGTACAATGGATGGCAGAACAGTAAGGTGAACTTTGAGTATGTATGTTAACAGTACGAAGGTTTACTGAACGCATCTCATCCTGGTAAATAGGCTTCCTGACTGCAGAGGTTTTTCAAAATAAAGCGTTTTCGCTGCACAATACTCTGACTTCGTCCTTTCCATTCAGTATCACAAAATATCACTCATAGACGATGTAACTTCAGAAAAGGTTAACCGATCAGTTATAAATTATGTGGGGATGCTTATCCACATTCAACTTCCATGTGGTCGCCCTCCAGCATACGGTTGGTCTTAGTTTCTTCATTATACAGCAGTGAAAGGTGAAAAGTCTGTTGCATTAAACTGTCCGCTGTGTACAGTGATCTGTTAAAAAATCTGCACAAGGTGCTCACGTGACACGCGTTTTACATTATTTCGAACAGATGAAACATGAGGAACTTGGAAACACTTTGATGGAGTTCCCACACGCAGTTTGAGGCACTTTAGCAGTTAGACAAAGTTTCAGGAATTCATCAGATCAAAACATGTAACTCGTCCGTCTGTAATGTGTATCTGAATAGGAACGGGAAATATGCCAAGTTGATAAACCACACGGAGAGAAGTGCAACCGTATATCACCTACCATAATCAGCATTCGCAACTTTACCTCAGACTGATAATGTGATTTCATCTGCTAATACAGTCGTATCCGTGCAACCTCCTTCTGTTACATTAAAGAACGCTTTTTCATAACCGTATTCCCTAGTTATCTAAATCCCACCGGTGAATTAGTTAAGTGACCCCTGATAAAGACCATTCCAGGTGGATGCATATACTCCTATTCTGGAGAGTTAGATGGTGAAATCAGTAGGTCTATTGCCAGCCAACGTTTCTCCGGTTTCTGAGGCCTTTCTGAATGTTGTTTGCCATTTTTTATGTGGTTTGTGAGAGGAGTTTGGTGCTACACAAGTTGGTTACCGGAAAGGGATTACATGAGATATTCAGATTAGACTACATCCAAACCCCTTCTGTTGGTGACTACTCTTGGCTGGTAATTGCACATCGCCACATGTTACCTCGGCAGATCTGAACGTGCCTCTACGTACTTGCCAATTCTACGCCCTGTATTTTATTAACACTGTAATCGTGTGACGTGTACATGGGAGCAATTCTGCAAACTCGAGGAAAAATAAAATCAAGTGTGCACCCACTTCCCATAGAGTTAAATCTCACTCCGAAAAAAGATCACCCTCAAAAAAGTCTTTCTGAGCTTTCAGTGAACACCGCTCATAAGGGTACTGAAAACTCTTCGACAGCCCAAGACTGTTTTCGCCCTTCTTCGGGCGCATCAGGCAGATACAGTCCTCGAGTTTCCATCAACCTTATGTTGACCTTATGTACGCAATTTGCGAAATGTACCCATTCACACGCTAGTTTGGTTTTAACGGGATGTTCAACAAAGTTCCAGCTGAGTCTCTCGCTTATGATTATTAAATCTAACTTCACAGGAGGATAATTTCCCCGTTCATTTACTCATGCCACTTGTGTGCTTATTGATCATTGTTTTTCTCCGTCACGGCCAGCGTGCCAGCCATTCGCCTTGCCATGAAGTCCGTCCCATGCGATAGCGGTGTGCTAGCATATATATATATATATATATAT
>SJOL01006449.1:573671-597914 GCA_004794785.1 Opisthorchis felineus
TCTCTATATTTGACCTGACCTGACAGCCGTGTTCCGGTTTCTTTGTCTTCTCCTTATCGCTTAGCCTGACAGGCTCAGTTCAGGCGTAATCAATGGACGGCCACCCACGATACAACACAGGGACTACTTTTAAATTGGCTCAATCACTAGGTTTTGGTCTAAGTGTACAGTGGATTGTGGGTAATTTTTATCAGCATCCCGCGATTCAGATAGAATGGGTTGATTAATTCCACCCATCATAATGTGAGTTTCATTTCGACCGGTCAGAAGTCCATCAGTACCACATGCCTGGCGGCTTTGCTACTCAGCTCAGATCAGGGCACCCGGCGTTTCACAACGTGTTCTGATGGCACGCTAGGCGCTAGTTTTCGTCATCGTCTCACATTTGGATGACACACTTGTTGGACGTGACACTAAACCAGACCGGAACGGGGCCTAGCTGACTTTGTGAGAAGGGCACTGTCATCAACCGCTGTTGCCGTGCTGGCTGGGCGAGGTGATTTTAGGCTAAGAAACCGACCCTGGAACATAGGGAAGCGCCAACATGGTAACAAGAGTCAACGTCACTGTCGTATCAAAGTTATCGTGACACTAGGCCTGGGAAGAAGTGGAACCCAACCGATCAGTTTGGGACAGGGCAACCCAGGTTCCTGAAACGTTCCTACAACCATGGCCAGCTCGTACGCCATCGAGTAGGTAACATACGGAATCGACTTCCGATGAGACCCAGATGCCGACGCTCGGTGCACGTTTTCGTCATTCAAGTAACAGCTTAACAATCTAACATTCTAACAATCTTACATGTACCAAGTAAATTGGATTGGGTTACAGCAGTTTGAGAGAAACTGCTAAATCTGGATCTTCCAGCGGTCCATTTTGTTTGACTTTCCGAGACCAAGCACTGTTACCATACAACTGTAATTCTGAGTTATCCCTTCAAATTGCAGTTCCTCATGATCATGCCTAGTGCACATACAACGCGCTCAACCAAGGATTATCATGAATCTGACATTCTCCAACGGACTGTCTGTAACGTAGCCCACTTATGTGCAAACGCAACCCTATCAACAAATTTGGCGCTGACAGTTTTTACCGTGTTTGTGCTATTTCAGCTACTCAGGTAACAAAGCTTCAGGAGCCCGTATCTATTCCCTAAACGCAGCCAGGTCAGGAGTTGAGTACAGAAAGTGGGGTACTACCAATAGAAGACAAATCAACCTGTTAACGGATGAGAGGAATCTCTGCTTCTTATCTCAGGTTCCAATAGTCGTACTATACAGCAGTGAGGATTGTCAAACTGAGCAACGCACATCCATTGTTCAGCATGAATGTTTCACATATTTTTCCTCAAAGGTGAAAGTGGGTTCTCTGAAGTGAGTGACGATTTCATGCTCAAAGGTTGATTTAACAAAGTATGCAGTCTTTAGTTATGGGCTTGAGCCATCGGAGTGACAGCTGCACACAATTGTGTCCAGGTCGCATTGTTGTTGATTGAGGCCATTTTTCACGCACCTATCAGAAATCGAGCGCAAAAAAATGGACGGCTACTTTTTATCAGTCAGCAATGAACTTCGCCTTAGAAACTGTGTTGTACACAAGACCCTGGACGTCGTAACTGTGGTAGACTGGGGGGGGGGAGCAGTTATCCGTGTGCTGACGAAACTGATTCAACCAGAAAGCACAAATACTTGCCACATATACAAGGCTATAAATACTCAAGTCGCGAGTGGCTGTAAGATGAATGCTGGGTATAGATATGTGGTTTCATAAGCTTATCTCATTTCACTCGAGCAGAACTTCAGCAACGGCTAACATGACTACATTTTTCACAGTGTCTCAGCTATTCCATGTCGCATGGCAAATTCTCATGAAACATTATTTTGGTACGTTTTTTTTTATTGCGGTAGAAAATTTGAGAATCTTTTGGTGTCATAGTTTTCTGAACACGGACATTTATATCAAAATACACTGGTGACGGATTATGACGAGCCAAAAAAGATTTTCTGAGCTATACTCTTGAGAATGAATAGTTATTTTGAAATATTTGTTGAGGCCTAATTATCAGTGATCTTGGGCATCAATATCAGTGTTTAAATGTGGTCACGTGATGAGTACGGTGCAGGAAGCACATTGATGCAAACAAAACAGTTTAGCTCTAGCTTGACGCCACTCCAGGAAACAGCTTTATAACTCTGTAAAAGAGGGTGGTTGCACTTAAGACAAGGACCTCATGGGTGATAGTACAATCACTGCATTAAAATAGTTTTGTGAACAAATAACATCTGGATAGAACAAGAGCTTCTATGCACGAAACTAATCACGCCTTTATACTCGGTCACTGTGGTGCATCACCGCTTTCAACATCACTGACAATAACAAAGGTTTTGTCATATGTTTACTCAGTAGCAGGTATGTGAATAAGAAAGTACTGTATGCTTTTTTGCACTCCATGAACAAAACCAAATTCATACGGGTGTGTCAAACTATGAAGAGTAGCGGATGCCCGCAACTCAACAACGTCGGCAGACAGTGTGCTACTCGCCTAATGCCAGTTAAAAGCGTGTCTATCTCATCATGTCATTACGACCACTTATTTTGTTAGAGAGCGCCGTCGTCGATCCAAAAATTTGAGAAAACCGCTGGAGCAATCTACATTGCGACCAACAATGAAGAGACACTCGCTACTTAGAAGTTGCAAGTAGTGTACAATTAGTCGGCACATCCAACATCTGTGTCCAATTTGGAAATCTGCGATGCACTTGTATTTTGGGCACGCTCAGAAAGAGTTTCATAAATATGAAAAGCTACCCATTTGATCAGTGGAGTACAGGAAACGCTTGTTATAACACAAGTCATGCTAGACGAAGAAACGAGCTCACGTAAACGTTTGCAGTGCTTTACAGGAAATTTACGCAGGTAGGGAAAATTTAACGCTGTAATATCCAGTGACTTGTCAAGGATCGAAACAAATTAACAGAACCCGCCGTTAATGTGGAAACAGATGGGGGTTCCGCAGAAAAAACTATAAGCTCAAGTTACTCCAATAAAACCTGACCAGACAGTAAAGAACACAATCGTAGGGGAATACACACAGTCGAGCAAGTTAACAGCTTGCTGGGTCAGGGCAGCAAAACCGAAAGGTCAAAACCGAAATGTGCCTCGAAAACAACAAACTTGGATGTGTTTAGACATACTGCAAACAGAATGACAACATGAAGGTGTGTTTGATGTAAACAGAGACACCAAAGAATGCTGCAGCTTGAGGTGAAAGTTTTTGTTCGCTCATCAACAGTTTTTGAGAAAATCCCGAGCCGTCTAAGGACGAACTCGAAACTACCGATCACCAGATGCACACAAAAAGTAATTTCTCCGAAACTAGCGTTTTTGATGTGGTGAATTTTGCAAGTGTTAAGTGTAGTCCGACCGAGTATTTCAGTGATTCTTTTTGACAGCGGTTTGCTTAAATAGTCATCAAGCACCTTGAGTTGGAGGCTCTCTCGTTATGATTAGTTCCAACTTCCATCGACAATCAGAAATAAATGAATGCAATACTTTGTTCTGGTGCAGAAGGATAATTACAAACTTTTACGATCTATGGTAAACCCTTAGTGGGTGCTTATTTAAATAACTGCGTAAATCAGTTTATGAACAGTCGGTTTTAAGGGCCAGATTATTCAAACATTATTCGTTGCTGCATTTCACCTATGGACATTTGAATACACCACGGTCATACCGGCTATAAGTTACAAGGCTGCACCACCTTGCCCGGTATGCAGTTGGCAAATATGGACAGAAAGCACGGTTACCACCCGTATTATTGTCTTTTTTCTCAGTGTTACTCCTGAAGCTACCTTTAGTTCACTATGTAGGGGCCAACACACTGGTTTTTATGAGTTGCTAGATTGAGAAAACATGACAGTCACTTATCATTACAACAAAATTGATAACACGATCGGAGCACCACCAGAAGTTTTTGATAGAATTATATCATGATGGTTGTACGCATGAAACGATCATAATCAAAAACGACGTCATCAACAAAAAATTGGATACACTATTGTTCCTTGGCAAATCCATAAACAGGAGACATTCGACGAACAAGCCAATTTCGAACGTAGGTGTCCAGCGATGGGTACCGACGGATTTTCAGAGCTCGACAGCATCGACACGAGGCTCGATATTTGGTCACTATCGGTTGAAAAAAATGGGAACAACCAAATAACCTTTCACCAGGTCACTTTGTTAAATCATCTCATTGGAAAATGCCGGTATTGACCTGAAAGCATGAAACCGAGGATAACTGACATGGAGCTCAACAACCTAATCGACCCACTCGCTCAGCTACTGATATGTCCCAAGTAGTTTATAATTATTTTATTCGATGCTTCCATATCAGTGACTTCGAAGCAGGGGCTTCTCGCTATAATGAATCGCCTAGCCGGGTTTGAAAACATCAGAATACAGAACGAGAGAGAGTCCATGCCTTGGTGCTCCAGAAACAAAACAACAAGTCCAAGACCCCCGTGGCGAAAAAAGATCCTGCAGTTAAGACATGAAATTTGGGTTTCTTTCAGGAAAGCCGTTCGAGACCTTGAAAAATAATATAGATTACACAAATGGAACATCAAGGAACTCAACGGCCACGATTAAGCACGAATGAAGTTAAAACCTCCGTTCTCACAAAACAGACGAGCTGAACATGAAAGTGATGATAGCTTAAGGTAAACTCGTGGTTTCTTAACGATACCAAGAAGTGCTGCAATTCCATACAGACATTTGCTTCCAAAACCCCGAGGTTTTCGAAAAAGCTTTAATAGAAGTGTAGGGATCAGCTTCAAATTCCATTAACGCCAGCCTTACTTTGAATTACCTGCGTGATGTGAGGCGCTTCGTTCCAGCCAATTAAAATCACCTTATCGAGGAATGAGCAATTTTTATGGGTTAATTCTGATTTATCTTATTGGTCTTGAAAATCTGCACATTTCAACATGCGGACTGTGTCAGTATATTCACAGAATTGTTTTACTTGTGAACATGTGGAACATAGTAGGGCAACTTGCTTTTGAGGTATATTGTTAGCGCAATGACAAAGGCAAGGAATGAGGTGAGAACGAAAATGCGAAAATGGGCGAATCAAAATTTGTCCCCGTTTTCCCTCAAAGCCTAAACCGAGCTTCGTCGTCAAGCTCATCCCAAAATACTTCTCATGATCCAGTGCCCGCGGCCATTATTATTATTATTATCATTTTTACCACTCTGACTGGAATCGGTGTCCCGGCGTAAATCTCTTAGGCTTGATTCAGCTTGGAATGTTCAACCATTGGATCGTCTGGACGACTCCAGAATAGCATTTTCTCATGTACTGATTGTTATGCATTATTGCAGACATATTCACCAGAAGTTACTCCCTAACGGTAGTTATAACCTTGGTACGACAGTGACAAGTAGAATGAAAAGTAGATTGTACTCATCTTGACTGCTAAAAGATACCCATTGCAAGGAATTTGTTTAAGGCATCCGAATGCCGGGACGATCGAACAAGTGTCGGAAATGTGGCCCAAACAGTGGGAAGCAGCGGTATTCTGACGGCTTGTGTCATATTCAGAGAAAGTGATAGAGTAGCACCGGATTCGTGAACTAATGATATAACGCCGCTGTTGTGAACGATAAATTGATGTGCAGAAAACAAATCTCCATTCAAGAAACACGGTTTGAACACGATTGGGCTCAAGGATTTATGCCTCAAGAATTTTACGCATTTCCACAGGCTGAAAAACAGGCTGACAAAAACGGGCACCCTGGTCAGTGTACTCGCCATTCTACGGGAAACACTCCTAGGAACATGTCCGTGCATTTATAATCGTTGAGTCCATTCAGAACATATTGCGAATGAGGTGAAAGATTCTACGCCGTGGAATATAAAAGAACAATGGGAACTCCCGAAAATGGTGTTCCCAGTAAACGGTTAAAAGAGGCACATTTTAACGTATAGGTCTTGATGATACCCGAAATGTTGTTAACCTCTTAAAGCAGGAAGAGATAGCTTGTTGTGAACGCTCACAGGTATTGCGCGAATGGTGACGTGTGGCCAACGCATACCTTGTCGTCAATGTATTCTTGCGCGAGCTACAGATTTACTGGCTTTCCTTGGAGATGGGCAGAACTTTGACCGTCATTGCTCAGAGTGCCCCCAAGTAGCCATCGTTCGCTATCTTCGCCTTAGTGTACTGGAAGATCATCTGTTAGGAGCATCGCTATGGGTTCGTTGTGATAATAAGGATGATTCAGTAATTGCCGGTAATGACTAATCTGCTGTAAGTAACACGGGTCAGTAGGCCGAGATCCGATATGCTCTTCACACAGCGTTGCATAGTATTTTAAGAGTTAAACTGTAGTCACCTGAAAAAATCCGTATAGTAGACAACTTCGCCGTTTCCATTACTCGCTGATATTATGGGAGCGAGCTGCCAAAACCATAAGTTCGTTTCAAACGTGGGCTATGCGTGAGGTTCAGAAACCATTTCAAAAACTAAATCCAAAGGAAATACGGAACAGGTGAGGAGAATATCCTCTGGGCGACTCCGCTGTGCGCTTCAACTCCAATGGATTCCATGGATGAGCGCTTCCCAGCGGTGTGCCCCGTTTAGTATTTTGTTCCCTCCGAACGGGGATCAACTCCTCTAATGTAATTACTTCCTTCCGGTCACGCAAACTTCATGAGATTGATGGGTATCATATCAGATCTCCTAAAGGAGACTAGAAAACTTTGGCAGTTCTGGTCCCAATACTCCCAAACAAGGACCACCTTTTTCAGAAATCTGTAAAGGTGAACATAACTTCTCATGGTGATCGATTTCAGTTCAGCCAAGATGAGCCATGTTGCAAAACGCCAAGCTTAACTGTACTGGTCAGCTCGAGTGTGTATTCCTGATACTGTCTAATGAGCTTTAGAACTGAAGTTTCCACACGGACGGATGGTTCTGAGACTTGTGTGTAGTACAAGAGCGTGAACGTAGTGGTGGTTGGTCTAGTCTTTCAAGTGAAGGCTACAAGCACTTACAGGCATTGTGGGCTCGGTCACTTGATAAAAGCCCACAGTCCATCTAGATAGCACAGGTTCTTAGACGATCACGTCATGTGAAATAATACGTTGCTTTTTCTCAAGGGAGAAATGAAGAGATCGTTAGCTGCGATTTGCTGACTGCACTGAATTGCAAATTAATCTGATATCTAGCAGGGATTCAGCAGTAATGCATATGGATCTCTCGTTCATAATATTCATCAGTCTTCACAAACCTTATGAAACATCAGGATGCGTTTGTGCAGTACGTTCGGCTGAAGAATGCTATATGAGAGATGCGGCTGCTGTTCGTCGCAACATGCGTACATCTTAGTGTTCAAGTAGGTCATAAGGCTGATTGAAACCCAATCACAACGCCTACCTGATGAGCCCCCAAAAAGTGAGACCGGTAGTGACCTTATAAGTAGTGAGTACTGGAAAATGGGTGCCCCTAAAACGGTGACGGTGTAATAGATGCTGTATAGGACTTTCGATTTTTCGTTGTGGGTATGCTGAAACGGATTAGCTTTGAACCGAGTTCGGACGGTATTCTCCCGAAGCAGAAATCAGTCACAGACTGCCTGAACTTGCATTACACTCGTATAATTTGCCAGATGCACCTTAATAAGTTTCCGTGTAAATCAGGGTTTTACCAGCCGTTGACTAATTTAGAAAACCACCTGACCACTGCTGAGTTATTTGTACGTGATTTGGGGTTTGTAGAATTTACACTCACATTCATACCACCCTCGTTTGAACAGTTGTCCCCCTTTGCCGGGGCAATTATCCTGGTGACTCCACACCAGATGGTAGGCACAGGACTTGAGTTTCGCTCTTATTACAGCTCACCAGTAGTGCATATCCAATCACAGTGATCAATCAGGAACATGTTCGTCTGTTCATACGTGATAATTCAGGTGCACCAGTATACGGTTTGGTGGAGTAGTGGTAACACGGTCGTCTCGCATGTCACATGTCCGGAGTTCAAGCCAGCCAAGGATATGCACTGCTGATGAGCTTTAATAAGCGTGCAATTCGAGCCTAGTGTTTCTCCCCCTTTCGTGTGTAATCACAAGAATAATTGCGCTAGGACAGGAGAACTGTTCAGATGAGGGTGATGTGAATCTGAATACTACTGAATTGTTAGAATGTTTGTCTCGATTCCCGCGGAGGAGCCATTATTACCAAGCCGTTTGATTGAATTTTTTTTTGGATGATGCATCGCGAGGATTGATTTCTGATAAGACGAAACATGTTTATTCATTAGTTGTCAGATTATTGTCTGAATAATTTAACAACTGATTGGCTCGAGATCCACACGTAAACTCGAAGTCGTAAACTGTGCAAGCCAGTACAAGCACATGTTCCGGGATACTCACATCTTGAAGTTGCTTGATCTCTCTACGCCCTTCTGGTGAATTCCAATGAGGATGAAAGCGCCTGTTTGGTGGAGTTTTTCGGTATCCGACCAACTATTTAGCTCAGCCATTCTAGCTGACAATACGACACATCAGAAGCGCTTATTATGAGCAGTCTATAAGATAGAATACTTGAAACGAGCAAGCGAAAGCAATCATCGCCAGTTAAATCGAACAAAAGAGATCAGTTAACTTAGTCTCAAGTATCACTAATTTTTGCAAGGAACAGACGGCGCCCTAAGATATACCTTCACCAAGCTTGAATGGTGTAGTCAAATATATGCGCGACAGTAAAAAGTGAATCATTCCCCTCCATAATTTCGACTGGTTTTAACATGTTCCTTGAGGCTACTTCAAAGTTGTATACTACCAGAAATAAAAATAATTTGAGACTGCTGCTTAAACGCTGGTCTTAAAATTGTCCCGCCCATACTCTGGACCCGGTTTATCCAGTATTCCGCGTAGGCATACTTCAAAAACCTTCCAGTTTTATTTGTATGCATGCAGCACTGGATGAGCTGTAAGAAATTGAAAACGTTAAGTGTTACAGATTACGTGAGCACACACAATTTCATAGATTTTCCCCAAACGTCTTTCCTAGCAAGAACTTCGTTTTATAACAATCAGGCTACCTAAGTGTTTTGATCCAAATCAATTTGCATTGCACCAGTCGAAGAACATACAGGAAGTTAGTACAAGAAACTCTCCCAAAAACACAAACCCATACTAATGGAGACCGTCCTTGCAAAGAGGAAGATTGTTGGTTTACGGTGATTTTACAGTCACATACAGGCTCATAACTGATAAAAGCTTCAAGTACGAACTTTCAGAAGGCGGAAAGCCCTAATGAGTAGTGTACTGAGTACTACTGTGCTCAGCTGTGCAACAGCAACAACAGCAACTTCTAGATGGTAAGTGTCTGTTAACGTGTTTGATCGGGAAGTCTCACAGTTAGGTTCTATTGAATAGTTGAATATGATCACCAATATGGGTATAGTTTGCGCTCACTTTCTTTTCCTCTTTAGTCTGCTTCGGGGGGGGCGCAGTATTGGACACATGGATGATCTTGAATTATCAGCATTCAGTAGTCCCCCAGATAAGCCCCTAAAATTGAAGTCAGGATTCGAAGATGCTGTTGAAGAACAGAATGGCTTGGTTCATTTGCCTTCTGGACAACCCAGTTAAAGTTCCCGGGTAGTGGAAATCTGCTGGGGACGAATTTAAGGGTGAAATAGGAAGGCGTAAAGCTCACCCATATTAATGCGGAAGTCCAGATCGACCTACCTATGAACTGCGTCCACTCACTCATTGTCACCTGACAATGTTTACGAAGTGAAATTAAATTGGAGCTGAATCCTAATTGGATAGAGTGACTTCAAATGGTAGCTCGTATTTCGGGTAACTAGCTACCAGCGCATTGGTTGTAAACTTTTCGTTTGCCTAAGGCTACTTCTTAAATATGTCGACTAATGGTGTGTACGAAAGAGCCTTTCTGGTGTCATTATTGGAGATGCTATAGGTTGGAAAAATACGCTTTTTCAGAGGTTGCAATCTCCATGATAACTGCCATCGGTAAAGGTCCACTAAACCGAGCTTGCACATGTTCTTTGAAGCGAAACGATGCAAGACCAATGACTCTCTCTGAAACACTCGCTTACTCGGTTTGCAGTCAGTAAGGCAATTGAGCGAAAATGAGGCTAGAAAAATGGGTCTGAATAGGTATGTCCGGCCACAAGACACCACCAAGCGAAAACGGACGGAAACCATGTAAGCCTTAATTACGGCCGCAGTTTGCATTCACTTTTCATTCTAAATCAGGTTGTACTACTTTCAGTGCAGCTGGACGTAGCGGTACGAAAATGGGGAGAACCTGGGTACTAGAAACTCTCTTTGGTCTCATATGTGACGATTTATAAACATTTTTACTGGCGTTCCTTTGGGATGCGGGCGAATAAATATATAACAGTTCAAAGCAGAAGAAACCTAACATGCCATAGGTTGTTGCCTATGCTGCATCTATGCAAACCTCGCCAGCCTAGTGGGGACCTGAATAAACACTATCCAATCACAGGCGATTTAAGTGGACCCAGGGGCCTCAATCTAACATTAAGCGCAGAAATTTGGTCCATGCGGACTGTTCGTACACTTCATATAATATGTTGCCGGTATTTTTCTCCCTTATTTTATGAACGTGCCATCGGATGCAGCGGACAGTGTTATGGCAAACCATGAAAGCAGGTACATGTTTGTTATTTCATATTCAGTCCTGGTTTGAGGTCGAAGATGTCAGTCTGACAAAACACCCATATTAACCTCGTACATGTCTTTGCTGGAGCCTAGATTTATAGTCCTGCTACTGCGGGAGGCCAGCTAAAATTCCAAGTTTTTCAATTCATTTCAATAAGGATGTAATGAAGACGAGGAGATCAACGTGCATGTGGCAGCATCTTAGAGACGGTAGAACCCAAGAAGCGTACACACGTATAAGCAACTCATAGTTTCGAGAAAAAAAACTGTTTATTCAAGGAACAACGGTATAGTTGTGATTCAAAACTGAAGCCCGAAACAGATCTGTAGTAACTAGTGGAGGTGCACCTGTCTGGGAGTGAGTGTGTGCGGGTTCGGACGAACGGGTGTAGCGGCTGCGGCCGAGAGATTCATGCAAGCTCACAGTTGCTGACTGCCTGTAGGTTGAGTAGCTCGATAAACTCTTTCGGAGTTCGAAGTAGCTCGCTAGGAACCATGAGCCAGGTGAAAGACGCACTGGTTTGTGACAGCCTGAGGTGTGCGTGGGGAAAGAGAAGGTGAGAAAAGTAAGCCAAGCGTATCAGGCTTGAGAGACAAAGACAGTATAGAATTGCCCATGACATTCTCTAACCGTCTAGTTAGGCACAAACCAGTCATCCATACAATGACTTGAAGGATTCATATGAAGCAGAAGTCCTAATACCAGCCTAGGGTAGCAGCGCGCATCACTACTCAACGCATGACCAATGACGTACCGCTGCCCTACGCTTCGAAACGACTCACTGATGGTGTCACATCGACTGACGATGAAATATCTGCAACTCAATTGCCTAGACCAGCGAGCGAACTAACGACAAGCTGATATGGCCTATGAAAAGCTGAGATCAAAGAAGTCCTCGCTCTGTATCCATGATGGTTTGTCAACATGTAGCTACGAGTACCATAACGGTCATCATCATTGAAAGCAACATCAGGAAAGGAAACTGGTGCCTCACACGTGTTCAATCATGCCAGCTACAAGCATAACGTTATAATGGGAGGTTTTGCGCGGGAAAGACTAAATTCGGGATTAATAAGCAAAATAGACAGTCAAATGCGAATCAGCTATTGATAGCTGGCAAGTAAAGGATTCAGATACCTATCCGGAAGATTGCAGGTTCAAATCTCCCCCGAGGTTTGTGAGCGGTCCGCTACTAATGATATTTAGCAAAGACAAAACATCTGGACAATGCTTTTCCACCTCAGAAAATTTGACATTTGGAAAACTCACCACCACCCACAAGGTGCAAATCAAACGGTTATGGGAACAGAAGTGAGTTTTGAAATTCCTTCGGTCTAGACACTATAAAGAAATTTTCACCAGATCTGCTGGCAACAGGGATAAGATGGGCGCATGTAGAATTCAACATGCCCACACAATAGGCCACAAGACAGCACACCACCTAAGACGTGGGCTACTGGCCAGAAGGTAGATGGTTGAGTCCACCCAGGATTTATCGATCGATCTAATCTAGGCTTTGGTAAACTGACAGCATGCCAAAATCCGTGCTTCCTAAGACTCGCCTGGCAGCTTTATTTTGGAGAGACATTATATCTGAATGAGTATTTTGCTCTGATAAAGCAAACGCCTACATGAAAATGTAGAAATTATCATACAGAGCGCAAAAACGTTGTAACGTACGAGCTTCACGGCTACAAGTGGGTTAACAAACACCCTATTGGAGTGGGCGGGATGCTGTAGCACCCTTTCGGTGCCTAACTGCCATGCCACCAGAAGAAAGCACGAGGGCCGGGATACTGCCAGGTTGCCCAAGCCAAGACAGGGGAAGTCGAGAGGCAGAGGTCGGGTTCAAACCACGGACCTTCCGGCTAGTAAATTCGCGCTCCAACCACTGGAAACAGTGGTGCCCGATGGCGGTGTGAATAACCGTTACGCCCCTGTCCTATTACTGTACTGCCTCACGGCTGTTAAGCCTGTGTTGAAAAAGTCAGACCAGCCAATAGACTCGGCGCGGCAGAGAACCAGTGCGATGGTCCGGAGCTACTTGTGCTCTGTGGAAAGCCCATAGTAGGCAACAAATGAAGCCCTATTTGATTTTCAGTCAAGGTTGCGGCGTCGAGTGAGCCACGACAAGACAGACGCAACGTTCACCATCGGCTGGTTTCGTATATCCAATCGTATCAAATAAACAAGCATAAAGGGGAGGCGGGAGGAAACCCAATCAATTGTTTGCAGTGCGAACCCTTGAGAAGGCTCGGCTCGGCCCTTACAACCGACAGTCTGTCGAAGTACGGCGGCTGGTTCGTCAGGCATTTGAAGATGGGGAAGAGTGGGAGAATACTGCTGCACCATTTGAAGTGAGACAGTCGACCGATTACTGAGCGAGAATTGGAACACTGGAGTTGAGTTCTTGGAACAAAACGGGGTTTGAAATCGTGATCTGAACGATAAAGAAACAAGAAATGGAAAACCGGGTCCAAAGAGATCCAATGGTAACGCTGTCCATATTGCGTCTGCAACTCGCTGCTGAATTTGACAGGGACGTGGGTTTGACCTTGATGGATGCTTGCTCACATTGATGAAATTACACTCTGTATGTGAGACGACAAACTCAAGATTATATGCGACAGGACTATCAAGAGGTGTTTCAGGGAGATCCGACCGGACAGTACAGCCAACAAGAGTAGGGGCTATAGAATTTGGAGCGGGTGGCGAATGTTTCCGAAGCCAGAAAATCACCATCGAAAACTGTGTCCACGTGACTGAACACGTATGATACATGTATGCAGAAGTTTTAATACATAGGGAGGCGCGATATTACTCCATACTTCTTTGTTGGGAACAAAACGGACCAGAGTATGGGAAGCTTCAACTTCACAATTTTGTGTATGCAAGATAGTGTTTCGTTGCTGTGACAGCTACTGTGATGTTGGAAGCACTCCATCATTTCTGTCTGATGACTGTTTTATCTCAGCAATTCGAGGTCTGGGTAGTTGCGGGGTTGGTTGGCGTTCGTTTGAACAGATTCCCCATTGTCCTTACGCAATAATTTTGGTTAGTCCACAAAGGAGGAAGTACTGAGCCCGAGTTCTGCTCTTGGTAGAGCCAATCAGCGATACGTATCTGTTCCGTACCGCGGATCATCATGCAACCTATTGAATAACGATATGCTCGAAAGTAATAGGACAGCGAGTGAAACGAGTGACCTGGCTTGTTACTATATCATCCGTATAAGTAATGTATGTCTGTCTGTTTCGCGGTACGAATAAAAGTCTGAAGTTAAGTGAAGAAAGTTCAACCTGACTGCTTAAAATGCGCTTGGTCGAAACGGGGGCGAGCTTATAAAGACCAGAGCATACCGTTTAATCTTCCACAATGGTATTAAAAATTACGTTAAGACAGAAAAATGTAAACTGAACAAAACCAAGGTTGTCTGACACTCGGGAATATGTAGAGCAGAACAAAGCTACCTATTAAGAGACAGAGGTGACTAGTACGGCCACAGCTAATGCAAAGGTTGCTACACAAAATATAATGGCTTGGCTGATGCGTAGAACATCGCGTAGGACAGTTGCAGTGAAACGTGGCAAACAACTTCCATAGCTTACCAGCTAAGATTGAGTATGCTGGAGCATAGATTCGCAAATGCCTCAGGAGAACCGATGAATATCGCTTCCAATTCCAGATTTCGTTCAGCATCCGGCAAAGCGGATTTAGGTTCGACGCCGAGCGCTCGGAGCATCCCAAGAACCATGCTGAATCCAATATGAAAACTATACACAGAAGCGATCGGTTTCAAAATAGTCCAGTAATATAACCAATGGAATGCACTGTTGATGGCGTTGTTCAGGTAATGGTCCTGGAATGGTGATGTGACGTGCCGCGTGCCAAGTTGCGTATTGGAACCTATGTGAATGTGTGGAGCAACAAACAAACGAAAGTGAAATAAGTAAGTATAACTAATTAGTAGAGCTTAGTCAAAACGTAGTTGTATAGGGGTGAGACTCAAAGAAACGATACTGACTTCATCCGAGCGTTAAGATTAAGCAAAACCGCCAGTGACTTACACAACATGGTCGAAAGACGAAGAGTCATATGTACCTCCAAAGGCATCTCCTATGCGCAGCTGTGTCAAGAGCCACCCGTCCATGTCTTACTGCCTGCATCTCCGAGCCAGGTAGGCTCCCTCACCACAACGAACTGAGTCAGACTAGTGAGTCGTTGGTTCTGCGCAGAGTGTTCCAAGATAGCCCTAATATCAACTGATTCGAGGGAGCGACTATTGAGTCAAAGGCTACGGACGGCGTCCGAGAGCATAGCCCCACTTTTCACCACATCATCAAGGGTCAGACGTTTTAGTCAACGGCTTGAGGTGGGGCACCTTAAACTACCCCTTTATTCTGACTAGGCAACCGGGAATTGACATCTGCCAACGCAGCGTAGGAACGGTGGATAATCTATTGGATGTATTGGTTTGAACTTACCTCTCATCAAATTACAAGGCAACATACAATTGCGCGTATCATCTGGTAGGACCGTATCTCACCTAACACTCTTGATTACTGCCCGAGAATTCTGGTGTTCATGAAGACGTTAAGCACGTTGCACATCACGAAGAAAGAGTACAATGGGGAGAGGAATTTGGCCTCTCTTGGGAGGGATGGGATCGCACACTAAGACGTGATTGATGGGGAACGCCACTATGAACTCTCCGGGAGGTGGCCTCCATTTGGATGCCACTGCAGACTGCTTGCATAGTGATATTGATATTATCTTTAGCTATTAACTCATCAGTCTCAGAGCTTCAAACAGTTTTAAACCCCTCATCAGCTAATGTCGTTTGCGATCCATTAAAGAGGTACACGCTCGTTGAGGAAATTCTTTCAGCTATCTATACAGTACTCACCGCTATTTCCTATACAAAGATGGCGAAGAAGATCGACATACAGACAAGCCCCGAATTCCTAATCATCGAAGATGTAGCTGGTAATTTTTCACATGACTTTTTTTGTCCCGGGCAGTTGAATTAAATTCCAGTAAGATAAAATGGTTCTCCCTTTTTCTTTTCAACGATTGCGGAATCAGCACACTGAGCTGAGCGGAGGAATCGATTTCGGCGTCTCGTTATCAGGCTCTTACATGCACCTGTGTATAGCATTTTTCACATTTTTAGTTGCGTTTTCTCAAAATCAGCATGGTACCTATGAATTCCTACCCAGTCTTCCCTGGCACCTTAACTCCTAGTGGTCTGTCCCCCATGCAAAACCGTTCCTCAAGTGCGACCACTTAGACACGGTATTGTGAGTTTGGGCTTGAAACTGCTAGCTTTCGAAAGAATATCTCCCAAATCCCTATTCTGTGTGTCTCCTAGACAAGAACTTGTCCCTCCCCAACAAAGACGAAGATAAGAATATCGTGCACTGGACCTTCTGACATCGTGCCACCAGCTAGGTGTGTTTCAGAGGTAGTTAAAGTACATGATTTACATCAGCATAGCACCACTTTGGTCGTCACCGTCTGTAGAGATCATGTGAAGGGATCTATCGAAAACAGTTCCTCTTGGACGGATCCAAAAAGCCAACAAAGGCATCAAGGAACTAACAAACGTAGTCACTTTTAAGGAAAGATAACTGTAGCTGGAAAAAAATTGATGAGGCATCGTAACTAATGCCACTCTATCGTTTTACCTGGACAATGCGCAACAGAAACAACAACCATTCAGCAAGTTCTATCCCCATAGGAATTCCGGAAAGAAATTTCTGTCTAGGATTCCATGACGGACCCTATCTCAATGTTACATGTAAACTTACCCAAAGAAGACACTCAAAAGAGAGTACCTGCTAAAAGGGTCAACTTTAATTGGTCTCTTGGAGATTTAGCTTTACCAGCTCTGGAATGATTACCTCAAGGGACCGACCAGAAATGGTCTCTTATAGAGGCCTCTCTGAAGAGACCAATCGAAGAGCAAGTCTGTTTGTCGGCTGCGTCCTAGTGGAGACGGCATGAACCTCTCTATAGCAATTTGTTGGTGGCATCAACAATCAGAAGGCATAAGGATAGAGGAACCTAATGGATTCAACCAACAGAATAGAGGAGTGACTGGTAGCAGAAATCAGGCTGTTGATATATAGCTCTGAATAATCTCATTTGAGTACGTCTATCAAGTTCGGATCGGAAGTTTCTCTCAGGCGAAGGCACTAATTGCCAAAACACTACCGAGCCGCGTAGTGTTATTTTCGCTTGCGAAAAGATTTGGGTACATGCACCCATCAGTGGACCTGGAGGAGTTGAGGACCAGCATTTCAACATTTCGACTAACCATGGAACCAATATTTCCGTCTTATCGCCCAACAACAAATAGAAACGTTATGCAAGATAATGATAGACAATGAAAAAAATCGAAGAGCGAGAAAGAGAATGGAGCAACACAGAGACTGCTGGCAACGTATCAAACTATCGCCTTGTGTTCTTTTTGTCCTTTGTTTACTTATTTTGGTGCTTTTTGTCTATCCTCATTTCAGCAACAGTGGGGAATACATGCTCCTATGCTGGACTTTACATGCGACCATATTGTCCAACAGTCGGGACGTGATGGTTCAATTCGCGTGTACTGCCTCACGACTGATGTCGGTAGTGAATACCCATCAAACTGGTAAGGAACACACGAAACCAAATACCCCTCTTACCAGGTTGGCCTGTGAATATAGGCTTGATGAACAGAAATGGGGGCTAGTAACACGTGGCTACAATCTTGCGTGAAACGGTGGTTACATCGGCTGGCTGCTGCTACAATACACCAAGCAGATTTAGGTAGCATGGCGGTAATGCTTACATCAAAAGTTGCCATCATGAGATATGAACGTTGGTAACTGGTTCTAGCTGGCACGGTTACGTACACTGACGAGTAGAACAGATTAGAATAAAATTGAGCATTGAGGGTAACAACGCAAGAGGAGGTATGGATTTATCTATGATGGCGTACAGCATGTCATCTCATACCATGCTATTCGAGTAGAGGTGCGTCGGAACTGGGAGCAATGCGCCGAAGACCAGGGCTAACAAACAGGAACACAAGTGAGTGCATAACTGGGCAATGCCTGTCACTGCCTCCAGCCAATCTAGAAGTTTCCATTCCATAACTGGTACTCTAATGTGCTGACCAGGGTTGGGTGTTACAATGAGCACTAGGGTATACGGGCGTGAGCTTCGTTCTTCCCAGCCTTGTGAGTTGAAGGCTCAAGGCGGGGCACTTGGAACAAGTGACCGTTCCTCGGCCTGTGCCACTTCAAAGCTCAGAAGATCAAAAGGCATATTGCACTTGGCCCTCAAATTTCTTTGATTTTCCAAATTGCTCTACTTGCAACCAGCTAAAAAATTAACATTGTAGCAATTCACAATAATTAGTCAGGATATCAGTTACAAGGCTTGAAGTGAAATTTCAATCAAATTGGTGTAAAAAGCAACAGGACCTTTTATCACGTATCATGTGAACTGGACTGTAAGGTGTGTGCGGAAACACGAACGTTAGCAACGAGCAAGATAGTGGGCGAACACGGAGAGCGGGAAGTGCCTGATCTACTTACCGGCCAGCACAGTAGCGAGAGCCTTCTCACCCTGTATGAGAAAGTCGTGGAATGCAGTATCCATCTCCTCCCCCAAATCTTCCCGATGACGCCGGTTCGATAGAGAGAGAACAGACAGTGCGAAGTTCCTGTCGCTATCATGATGAAAAACAAATGAAAAGTGTGCAGGTTCACATGCACTAGTGCACTGCGGGAAAAGGTTGTTCCAACAGACGTATTTCCACCTTGCTTTTGTCCAGTCAAATGCAGTAAACGAAATGCAACCCGACAATTCCGAACCGCCAGTATGGCCTTCATTTATGAAAAATTCTGGTAAGTTGATAGCATTTAAGCCAACAAGAAGGACATGCCCATAAATTTACGCAAATCTGCCAAGTGATGCGGCTATATCCAGATACATATGACGTGATGGGCTTCACATGCGATGAAAACATGCAGACCTTCGAGTCGATGATAGTCTAGGTGATCGACCACGTACTAACAGCTATCGATATTGTCAAACAAGGTGCAACTCAGAGAGCTAGAACCCTTCGTCTACTCACCTTAAACATATCATAGGGGGCGAGATGGTTCAAGTGATTAGAGCGCGAATTTACTAACCGGAAGGTCCGTGGTTCGAACCCGACCACTGCCTCTCGACTTCCCCTGTCTAGGCTTGGGCAACCCGACAGTATCCCAGCCCTCGTGCTTCCTTCGAGTGGCATGGCAGCTAGGCACCGAAAGGGTGCTACAACTGAATGATTTTTTTTTCATAGGTGATCATGTGGCAATGGCGTATCGACTGTATCTGTATGTTGAGAAAAATACAGCATCAGAGTCGACCATTCGGTCTTTCAGCTCAACCTACTAAAACAAATCGGTACGATGTGCTCATTCGCTTGACTAACGGGTGAAGTGCGCTACTGTAAAGGATCATGCCTTGATGGACCACACAATCCAGTTATTGTTACGATTTACTGCCCATTGAGGAATAATTCTGGAAATCAACACTAGCTCCGGATGTCCTTAATTGAGTCCAGATTATTTATGGAGCGCATGGTTTGGGGAGGCACAAACCGTTTCGTTTTAAGAACTTTTGCGCTGTTCGAGGATTTTGTTCTGCCAGTTAAACAGAAGTGCACGTCAAACTCACTTAAATGTTCCTTTATATTACGTTACCTATAAGGTCAATGCAAACTCTGGACAGCCCAGTACTGATTGAGGTGAATTTCAGCAGTCTGACGTCAACATCAAATTAATTTGCGAATCAGTGTTTATCGCAACATACATTCAGTTTGGTGTGCAAGTGCAAAATAAGATTGATGGAAGTTCGGATATTATGCCTACCTGATGAACCCCAAGAAGGGCAAAAGCGTCAGCGGGCTGTCCAGAATTTTTATCGACCTAACGGAAGTATTATGTAAGGGAGAATGCCTCAATTATTTTGATGTCGTTCCAACTGAAATATGAGGTAGCCTTCATGCGGCCACGACCAATTGAATATTACTAAAAACGAATAATCTATGGAAATTTCAACTGAGTTGTTACCCGTCATCATCATCATCGACAGCATGACATAACTGCTCATCATTGATGCTTCGCTGCCTTACTAGCATGAGTTTATTTGTATGTGTGCAATTCATGGTTGCACATGGGCTGGGATACGGCCAAGGCGCCCGCACCTAGACAGGAGAATGACTAGGGTCCTCAACCAAAGCCTTTGGCTCAATAGCCTGACCGCAAGGCGGCGGTGTTTGGCGGGAAATCCAAGTGCATTTCAATTTTTGCAGAATAAGTCGCCACGTTCCAATCTCCAACCTGGAGGACCAGGAGACTGTGTTCGTCAGACTTCTACCCATTGACCAACCTCGTACGAGAAACTCTGTGAGTGTCGCACTAACACCCGCCAGCATAGCTCAATGGGTCACGGAGGCACACAAATCGTCACACCACGGTAAGGTCCAGTCTCTTCGTCAACACCAACTTAATTTGAAAATGAGTGCTCATTACGACCAGAATTGTCTCACTGCTTTCTTTGCATCTAGTCCTTCGGTACCTGGTAGATTAGAAGTTGTTTTTCGGTGCGCATTGATACATCATTGTGATTTCAACCGAAACTGTCTCTAACGGTACAGATCGAACTTCGCCTTAACACCAAAGTAACCATGAAAAGCGCGGACAACCCATACAGAATAGCACATCGTGACAGACTCACGCATGCACAAAAACAGTCTACATCATGAATTCACTCAGCTAACGACTGAAAGCAGAATCACACAATGATGGTCGTATCGCTAGATTTTTCGCAGTTTTTTTTATTGACTACGTCTTTTTCTGGCAGTTTCATCGGAACAAATCGAAAAATGGCGAAATTTCAGCATAGAAATTCGGGTATAAGCCGCAATCGGTCAATGCTGTCACAATGGTTTAGGATTAGTTGGGTTTTCGACATCTACTTTTTTTATACATATTCCCTATCGAATGATGCAACTCCAGGTTATCAGCTTATTGCTAAAATGCATGGTGGTCAGAGTGACCGCAGCTTGGGTGTACTTGGATGCTAAAGCAATAGATCAAATCTTCTTCAATCGGTTTGGCTCCGTTTTTTCCCGTTTGCTGTATCAAAAAGAGATCTACTGCTACCAACTGACATTTTATATCTGTGAAGTGAACACAATGTCAAGGTTGACATCGCTCAATGGTTAAGGCACGAACTTACTGACCGGAAGGTTCGTGCTTCGAACCCAACCCCGGCATCTCGACTGCTATTGTCTAGGTTTGGGCAACCTGACAGTATCCCAGCTCTCATGCCTCCCTCCGTTGGCATGGCAGCCAGGCAATGAAAAGGTGTTACAGCTGAACGATATTAATAATAATAATCATACAATCCGGCTGAAAATGGGAACGTCTTCTGGAATAATTTGGACTCCTTGATTTCAAAAGGGCGCATTAATAAGGCTGGCGTCAGAAGTATACGTAGCATTTATGTGTATATGTGATATGCTGGAATCAGGGCTGGTTCAGTGAACCTGAAAACGGAAGACTTGCTCAGTTTCTAGTAAATACTGATGGATTTGCGGTAGAAGCAGAGCAAAAAATTTAAAACAGCGATCCAGGTTCAAACTCACGCATCTTTTTCAAACAACAACAAGGCGGCTAAGTAACGTCGGTTACTGGAATCTGATGAGGCTGAAGATGATCGATCTGCCCGTCCGGGAGCATAAATGCTCAAAGCAAGCTTGTTTGCATAGTTGAGCAAACCACACTGCTGTGCATTTCGCCAGGCCTGATTCAGGCTCTGTGTGAGTCTTTGTTTCGAGGTCACGTTAAACGACCGTCTAACACCCTGGTGAACATCACCGTGCGAGTCCACAATTTGTGAGAAAGCAGATATCAAATCTGATCCCAGACCGGCGTCATCTGAAAGCTGGAAAAGTGGAGGATATACAAGGACAAGGTCAAGCAAACGAGGCAACGACGTGAAATGGGTGACTAACTTATTTGACAACAGGCTCATAGTTCAGTCTGGTCAAAGTATGCTCCAGTCTAAGAACCAAGTTGAATGTCAAAGTTGGGATGCTAGTTTGGTGCAACGTACGATGAACACAGAAGAAAGCGCAACTGCTTCTGATTAGATGCGTAATATGCCGGAGTTGTATCTCCGTCTGGTGCGGAGCAAGGACGCCCTCTGTCGTTTGTCATTGAATGATGCATTGGATAAAACGACTCAAAATGCACTGGAAGAAAACTATACTGGCCTGTTGCCCGACTTAAAAATTAGAATTATCTTGTTGGGCGATAACAAAACCTAACAAGCTCTCTCGCTTGAGTCACCCACTTGCGGGGTGTGTTGGACTGACAACTAACACCACAAAGAGGCAAACAAATGCACGGATAATGAAACAGAGCAAGTCTTCACATGCTAAGTGCGCGAAATATCTATGATGTCACTGGACTTGTTCTGCGCTAACTCCAACAGGCCGAAAAGATTCACTTTTTGAGCACACGTGAATTCAGTGCAAATCGGCCGTTAGCAACTTACATAACGGCATATGAAATCCAGTCGCCAACTTGTATCTCGTATAGTGAGTAACAATATGGGTACGGTTGTAACCGAACTGGCTGCACCAACGTGAAAAATACTTGCCGGTTAGCAACAAAGATGTCAACCGTAGTAGATGGGTAGCCCTACAGTTTACCAATCATTCAGAAACACGCATGATTGCCACAAATTCTAACAAGTGATCAGTGTGTGTCTCCTGTCATAAAACGCTACTGTGTAATCCCAACCAAAGGGTCACGGGACGATGAAAGTTCAAAGTGTTTATCGAGAGTCACCCTGACTTGTGCATGTGTACTGTACCAGATATCGGTCTTTAGTTCCGAAACCACTTCCTAAAATAGATGGACATAGAGGAAAATGTTGGTAGATCAGGTAGCGTAGGTGGTCGTTCGTTTGTTCGCCGAGATGGGCAATTTGATTGCAAACGTTTCAGCACTTCACGTTTTGTCACCTCGATTGGTGATAAAACGTTTGCAATCAAACTGTCCAGCTCAGCGAACAAACCAAAGACCACTGATGGACATGCCTACAGAAGCATAGAGGGCCACTCAGCAGAAAGTCAAAACATACCGTAAAACGGCGGGCTTTTACGCCTTTCAGGAAGACGCACTGGGTACTAATTGATGATTGATGTTTAATCCACATAGACACTGAACTTTTCATAGCCAATGAAATAGTAGGGATGCTTTTTTGGACAAATTCAGACAAAACAAACATTACTGATAACTGTATATACGTAATGCACTACTCATAAGGTTGCTGAAAATTCTTCAGTAACCATCATCATCACAACGAGAGATTCAGTTGGGTTCCAGGTGAATCTCTCGCAAAACCAAATTTGCTTGCAAATGAGTGTATTTCGCCAATTACTGATAACTTTTTCCATGAAATTTTACCCGATCATAAACAACCGTTTCATAGTTACCGGGCTCATCAACACTGATTACATTTGGGTTCGAACCATGGGAGAAAAGTACCCCATATGATGATTACTCTTCCACCTTGGTGGCTGGAGGTGGAGAAGGGTAGGTAACTTGCGAAATTTATGTTCACTTCCTTGATGTGGGCTGGTGACAATAGGCTTCTTTGTGGTCAGATAGTATGTGAGAAAGTAGTAACCACAACCTATACAGAGGTTTGGATCATGGCTTAGCAAAGCTTCCCTAAAAACTATTCAAACCCCTTATAATTTCGATCGTGTTGGCGTTTATACCCAATAACCCCAGTGTTTCCCCCGTAGTTGTGAGGTACGCCAGGGTTTTGGTTCATTGGTGTCCTAGTTGTTATCATGGAGTGAACGCCCCAAAAGATCTATGTGTTGAGGTGGCACATGAGGAAGGGCTAATGAAATTGGATTAGGTGGACAAGATCGTTGCGTTATTTGACAGTCGTGAGTTTTACACCCTCAAAGTACAAATCTTTCGAAAATTCTAGTTCCCTCTAGTTCCCGTTTGAAGACACCTCTTACGCAGTGGTTTTACCGTGACAAAGGAATCCGGTTCCCACATGGTGAAGATATTCGCTTAACTGCCTCATCTTCGGCGTCGGAAGCAAATTCCACTGGAGCTCAAGATTCATGTATACAAAAATAACGCGAGAGTATCTTCGTGGAGGGGGGCGTTGAAATCGGCCCCTATCCAAAGACCCCAAATGCCACCAAACATTCCACTCCCCATCTTCCGCAACGGAACAGTGCGTCATGTAAACCAACACTTGACAATTAAATGAAACCATAAGAACAGCATGCACTGCTCACCAGGTTAAGGTAGTCAAGACAAGTATTATGCATGCCTAACTGCAGTCTACCAAAAGCCCTGTTTTTTTGGAGGAGAGAACTTCGGCGAAAGGGTAGCATAGGAGAGGATGTAACACTGCGAACTTCACGTTGGTCC